>PVJD01006121.1:0-103517 GCA_004026545.1 Mormoops blainvillei | reverse complement strand
AAAAAAAAAAAGTTGGCATGAGGTTTTGGTGGGGTTTTTTTGCTTGTTTGTTTTTTTAAATTATCTATGAGTAAGGATGCCAGGGACTATAGTAACAATCTTGAAGTGACATTTTTAGTGAAATTGTTAATGCCAGTAGACTATAAATTTACTTGAAATTTTATTTATTTATTTGTTTGTTTATCTCCTAACAAAGGTCTCACACAGAGTAGCTGTGCCAATAAATTTCAATGAATAAATAAATGAAACAGGAGAAATTAATAAAGCAAATGTCTAAAGTATTGCTGAGTTAACGACATATATGAGAAAGTTCTTTGACCTACAAATTAATTATTATGAGTCACTTTACATGGAACAGCAAGGATACCACTCTGTCCTAGTGGTTAACAATTTTGTCTTTGATAAAATTATCCTGAAAAAATAAAGTGTGATTGTTATGACTCAGTGACTCAAATAATGGAAACCCCACAGATGTTCCTGGAGGGAGAAAAGAGGTTTCAGAGAAATATAATAAACAAACAAAGCCCAAAATTATGATTCAAGAAAAATATTTATGTTGGCAATAGAAAGCCTGAAACAAATCATCAACTTTGTCCTGACTTCTAAGTTCTTTTTTTTACTATATATTTCAATATATATAGTAACTTGTACATCCAAAGCATTTTTTTTTGTCAAACAGATTATGGAGTTCTTAAATTATTTTCAAATGCAGTCAAATTACTAGAGCATGCTATCAAAAATACACATCTATAAGAGTAAGAAATCATGCTCCCAAACTGCCCCGAGCTTCCACATCTTACATCATTCGATATCGAAAGTTTCCTCTTTCTTGTCAGTATCTCCACCACTAGAACACAGGCTCTTTGTGTCCAGAAACTGGCTGAGCTGTTCTTGCATCACCAGCAATCAGCACAGTGCCTGTCTCATGAGAGGTAAAGTCAATAAATATCTGTGAAATAAATAAAGAATGAATGAGCAAAATCATGCCTCCATAGAATATCTGCAGAATACAATTTCAAGTTCATGCACTGGCAGATGAAGCAAGACTGTCAGAATTAAGAAGAAATGAAAACTGTTTTCCTACACCACAAGAATTTATGAAAATCACTGTGATTCACATGGACCTGAGCTTTACTGTCTCTTTCCCGTGCCATTTGGATTTCAACGTGGTGAAGGAAAATTGAACGCTTATAGGATGCATTACAAGGAGGCTGCATCTGTGCAATAAGAAAACCACAAAATGAAGGGTGAAAATTTAGATCACCTTACCTGAAATTATCATGATACAAAGTAACCATTATGACCAAATACACAGTGTTTTTTAATGAGAAAAAAAGTCCAAAACAAACTTTACATTATAATTTTATAGCACTTTGCAGTTAATAAATCAGCTCTAAAAATTAAAATTTGCAAGCATATATTTGATGCATTTAGAGCTCCCACAAATAAGTGATATATATATATATATATATATATATATATATATATATATATATATATATCAAACTCTATATATATGTATACAAGTTGAACTTCACAAAACCTTTGGACACAGTTAAGTTAGAAATATTATTATATTTACAAGTCAGTAAAATGAGCATTACAGAAGTTAAATTACTTGCTCAGCCATATAGGACCGAGATTCAACTGTGGATCCTGTCTTTAGTCATGTGGAAAGAACTAGTGTGTGTGACCATCAATTTCCAGAAAGCTTTCACAAGCTATGTGGGAAGGAAACAGCGTTTAGTTCTGGCTTTCACCCAGACCTCTTTCCTTGGCGCTTGCTTGATCTGCCTGTATCTCTGTGGCTTCCCGGTCCTCTAAACTATTCGGACACCATTTCTCTCATTCTTAGCATATCCATTTATCTGCCTTTGTCATACCCTCCTCCAACCTTAACCCCAGCTCTACACTGGTTATGTTAATCCTCTTGCTTTCAACTGGGCAAAGCAATCAGACATCCCTCTGAGATGCTGCCATCCCCGACTGCCATCCCAGTGGGACCAGGGTAGCATACTCAGGTCCGCCTGGGGTGTAAGCTGCACGCTGCTCCGGGATGGAGCCCTGGCACTGAACTTAGCTGGCTGCCCTCTCAGCTTAGGCTCCAAAGAGGAAAGCAAGCATCCCAGGGGCACGCTTGTGCTCAGCCCTCCTGAGAGTCTCAGGAGAGGGTATGACCTTACTCAGCTTCCCTTTGCAGACACGGAAGCACGGGCTTCAAGATACTGCTCTGATATCCACCAGGGAAACAAACTCTAAGGTGCTATTCTTCTACAACCTGGAAACCAGAGCTTCTAGTTCCCCAACAACAGTCTTGTCTGCTAAAATATTTTTAAAAAAAACACAGCCACAGTGTTTGCCAAGGTGGTAGAATCACTGTAGGATACAACAAGTATCTTATCTCCAGGGCCCACTCCCAGGGCTCTACGCCACCATTCAGTCAGCCAGAGCCTTCGATTGCCTGACTCGCCTCCCTGCCATGACCCCCCGACACTCCGGACCTCAGCCCAGAAGGATTCTTTCTAGCCTTGTACTAAGGACCAGAGGCACCTGCCTCTGAAGCCAGACCATGGGAGCCTCAGGCAGCAGAGGGAGCAGTGGGTTTATAAGTTATAAAACATTTGTTGTTGTTTTTTCAATTGTCTCACCTCCTTCTTAAAGAACCTGTAGTGAATTCTCAATACAAAACTTAGAAGTCTCAAGGTTTCACAGATGAGGAAAGTGCGCTTCTGAGAAATTACGAGGAATGCCAAGGCCACAAAATTCCGTTTATGTCAGAGCCTGAACTTAAAGGCAGACAGTCTGGTTCCAGCTGTGGGGCAGGAAGGGGGATAGGAGGCTGGGGGCACAGAGGATGGAGGCTTCAACTCCACATGCCCGCCTAGACGAGGCAGCGGCACACACTGAGGCAGCGGCTTCATTGACACGGGGATTAAAGTTCAGGAACGGGGAATTAGACGTGACTCCCTGGCAATAGCAAAAAACACCGAGGCAGCATTTGGACAGTTTTTAATCCTAGTTGCGTTAGTGCCAGTGGACTGTTAATGGAGCCACACAGGGAGCAACCAGAGATCAACGAACTTTGGGATCATGGGCATATTGGAGAAATTTGGGTTTTCGCTCTAGTATCCTCCTTTCTGAGGAAACACTCTCAAACATTTCTGAGGAAACACTCTCAAACATTGTGAGGATTTTTGCAGGAAACAGAGCATGATCAGCGCCTCCCAATCACCCAAAATCCCTTAATCCCCAACATGGCTTCCAGGGCCTTTGTGCTCTGCTCTGCTCTGCTCACCGCCCCCACCTCACCCTCGCCGCTGCCCCCTTCCCGCCACGCTACGAGGACGCACTGTCTGCAGTTCCTCAGCAAAACCACGTTCTCTCTCTTTTTGGCTCCTTCCTCATACTTTCATTTCTGTCTGAAACACCCTTACTCCATTTTCTGTTTTCCTTTATCGTCTTCCACAGATAATCTTAGCCACAATTATATCTGGGAAGCCTTTCTGAGTCCCCCTGATTACGGACTGGTAAGCCCGTGTTTCCTTTTCTTCTCATACACTGTACTGTCCCCTTCCTGTAATGACATTGCTCGCCTGAAGGTAGAAATCCCAAGAAGCTCCCCCAAAGCAGAAATCATTTATAGTGTTAGAAATGTGTCTGGCACATAGCATATACTCCAAACATGTTCATTGATTTACTGTTCAATTCTTGTTGTTGAAGAGAATTTGATTCCAGGGCTATCTACATTTATAAGAACTGAAATAGTGGCAAATAGGAATAGAAAGAGAGGGACAGAACTATAATAAATGGCAAGTTAAGTTGCAGTAAATTTGGATTGGCCTCCATACTGGTATTCTGTTCGTCCCTTTCCTGATGTACTGTCCCTAATCTACCCTACTCTGGGATCCAGGAGGCTGAATTTTGGGGACCACATACACCAAGTTCCCTTACCTTCTGGCTTCCTACTGGGCTCTGCCAGTGAATGCACGGAAAGGAGATTATGAGGCAGAAGGAGTGGTTGGTAAATTAAGACATTTCTTTCCTTGGCTTCTTACTTTCTAAGCTGAATCCCAGGTATTGAACTGCCAAAGTGCTCATCTCCTGTGGGGTAACCCTCTCTTATTGCTTCAGCTCTCACCCAGTTCTGGGATAGAGGCCAAGACTTTACCGTCACTTGTAAATTTCCCTTTCCACATCCCCACACACATATTTGAAGTGTTTTTTTGAGGGGAGGGGGAGGGTACCACCTTCCTACAGGGACCTCAGTCTACGCAGCCCTACATTTTGTGGGGTTTGGACTTAACTCTTTAGGAAATGAGAATCAAAAACTTTTAGAATATAAATATATCCATGCAGATAAAATATTAGCAGAAGAAAACAGCATATTACACTACAGGTTCCTTAGGAGCAGAGTCCTTGCCTTTGGTGTTATAACTAGTGCCTTAAAAATATGTATATGATCTGGTGGCCCACAACACATACTTATTAAACAAAATAAGTAGCCTTAAAAAAAATGAAACCTGTGTAAACTAAAGCTGTACTTTTAATCCAGTGCAAAGAGAATGTAGTTTTAAGAGGCTGTAGTTATAGGGAGAGTAACAAAACAAGTAGATTCCAGAGAGCTCCTATAAGCTATGAGCAGGCAATCTAAATGAGTAATTCCCTGAGGGAGCAGGACCAGAAAAGGGCCTCTTTCCATGTAGGTGTTGTGCCAGGTCTTGCACAGCCATCTTACTGTGATCACAGATAACTCCTTCTCAGTGATTAACCACCCCAGGACAGTGCTGCAGTGAGCTGTTACTGCTTTGCAATCCATAGGGACAGATCTGGAATCAAAGGAGCGTCATCAGCAAGGCACCGCTTACCTCATCCTGCAGACATCACTCTGACAGCAAGAGGTGGTTGACTTTGATAAACTTTCCAAGTATAGAGCCCATGAGGGTATTTTTAGAATCGGGAAGACTACAAGACAAGTACAAGATACCAAACAGAACTGGAAGTGAGGGGGAGAAATTAAACAAAGAGAAACACTGCTGGGTTTCTTGAGCAAGTTCTTCTACTTCCCCCTTGTGGCCAAATTTTCCTAGAACTATGATTTTTTTTTCCCCCTCAAAGTAACATTTATTATTATTTGAGTCAAATTATCAAAATAAAACTTGCTTATTGCAAAAAATATGAAAAGTGCTTTAGGGTGGATAGGTAGAATGCCTTGTGGGGATGTGTAAATTCTGCAACTGAGTTTTATACATGAATTAATGTTTCCACAACAGCTGAAGGAGGAACAAACAGATCCACAACCAGGAGCTTGATTAGCACTGGAAAGTGACCTCTGTCTGCATAGATACCAATATAATTCTCATGATAATCTGATATAGTAAATATTATTACCCTCAAATTAGTAATCTAAGAGTAGTTATGAAAGCCATTATATTTGAATGTCTACTATATTCTAGCACATGCAGGCATTCTGCATGAACCCATTTAATCCTCAAAATATCCCTGTGGAATTAAGTCAGACTACCAACTGTTATTGAATTTCCCAAAGAAATGTAGCCAATACGTGACAGAGATGGAACTTTAACCTGATCATAAAACTATCAATTCTCCATTATTTCTACTATTCCGTGTTGTCTCATCATTTTTTTTTTCCTTCTTTGTAACTTTCTGCCAGGTGTTTCTTAAAGTTGGTCTTGCACACCTCCGGTGGAGTCACCTATGACCTCTAGCAGATTTCCCCACCTTCATGCTGTTCCACATATCCTCTACCTACCAAATGGGAGAGAGACTCTCCTCTTGACCTTATGCATTAATTACATATTCATATTAATAATTAGTGGGATGATCAGAATTAGAATGTGCACTTTGTTCTTTTCAACCCACCCTGCTCCTAGAACAGGGGACACGCGAGATAATAGTGCAGCATTATTTACTCTAAAATTATAGTAGGCAAATTTAGATTCAGAAACAATAAACACTGGGGGTTATTAAATTTTCTGAGTTGAAAGTGAAATAATGAAGAGGTGCAGAACTTGTGAATAGCTGCAGTTGGGGGCGTCTTTGAAAAAAACTGCAAAATCACATGGAGCCATTCAAAACACTATGCAATGGAGGGAATAAAGGAGGGTATTACCTGCTAGCTTATCTGTTTTATCCACACCAGAGAACCTTAGTTCTCATTTTCTAGGACCGCTGGGCATATTTAATTCTGCCAAATTATCTCATAATAGTTAAATGATAACTATAAAACATTAATTAGCATATTAAAATATGTTATGAAGGGTATTGGAGCAGTTGTTATAGGCTAAGTGGATGGTAATGGGACAGAAGACATGGAAGAAGTGCTTACCAAATTTCATATATTTAATATGGTATTTCTTGGGTGCAATAGATAACCCAGTAATGAGTAAGAGCCCAATTGCTGTTTGAGTTTAAGTCCTGGCTTTATAACTTGCAAGATTGTGATCCTTATTCTGTTTGATCCGTCATTTGTAGTGATGACAACAAAAACCTGTTGTGAAGCTCAAAAGAGTAATGCCCTCAAAGCGTTGTATAAGGAAGCTCCCATTGATGTTTGTTGTTTGTATTAGAACCTGAACATTAGTCCACCCAAAACTTATCTTCAAGGGGTCATCTACTAAGGACTAGCCGACGGGGTTATACTGTGGCTATAGGATCAAAGCCAGGAGCACTCTAGAGAGCATTATTTCTTTGGTGATTTTTCTGCTAATGAGACTCTTTTTCATACCTTGAAAATGTGTCTTGTGTTTATATAACAAATACATGTTTTCAAAGGCAACTGTATGTATTTTCTCACTTGATTTGATAACCAACACTTAAGCTTCATGGCCTCTGTGCTGTTTCTGTAGCCAGTCCAGCCACTCCACTCTTAAGCTTTGATCAAGTCCTCTCAGGAAGACCCCTGGGAGAGCACCCACATTTACCCAAGGCATGAGGTTGGAACCTAGGCTGGAATTTTGAAAAAGCATTGAAAGTACACATGGCGAATCTCTGCCCTTTGCCTCTAAGCACCTGCATAAAATAGTTGCTGAACTATGTGGCAACCCCCAAGAGGTTGTAGATTGTTTGACACTAATATTATATTTATATCATTACATAAGTTAAAAATAAACTATTATGTACAGCCATGGTCTGATTATAACTGCAAAACAACTACAGAGACATATTAAAAAGAAAACAATTCTTTTGTTGGTGAGAATAGAGGTTACTGAACATTTTAATGCACTTCTTTCCACGATTTTTCTATGAATATTTATGGTTTTCTTTTGTTTTATAAATAAGGATAAAACCATATATAGAGTTTTTAATCAGTCAATAAGTAAAAGTGTGTATCTATATATCTATGCCTATCTCTCTCTCTCTCTCTCTCTCTCCATATATATATGTATATATGTATGTATGTATGTATGTATGTCTTGTTCTAGAGTCTTCTCAGACAATGGACATAATGATCTGAAGTTACAATAAAAATACTGTGGTTTTACAAAATGGCAATAGTATTGAGGGCCTCCTAACTACAACCCCATCAGCAGTCGGAGGACCAAAGCACAGTTATATGAGTTTCCTCCTTTGTGATCCCATCATGTTTTTGTCACATATTCTTAACCATAATGAATCTGTTTTCCCTCAGCTACACTATGAGCACTCAGGACAGGACTTGTGGGCAGTCTATCTTGGGGAGATAATTCAATGTAATAGTTAAGAAGAGAGAACCCTGGAGTAAAATTGCTCAGGTTAGTTTTTTAACTCCGCTCTTTGACATTTAGTGAGTTACTCAGCTTCCTTTCTGAAGAAAATAGGACATCAAGGCTTATTCCAAGAATAAAATCAGATAATCCATGTTTGAAGAACTTAGTGCATAGCAAAGGCATAATAAACATTATTGTAGATCCAGACCCTAACATTGAATGTACCATGGAGAAGGTACTGAAAAATTGTTGAACCAAATACCTTCCACCATGAGCAATGATTATGAAATTAGGTCTAAAAGATCTGCTTCAAGTCTGTCACTGAATAGTTGTGGGATTTTGTGCAAGTCAGCCTCTCTGGGGTTCGGCTTTCTCATCTGGAATATGTGAGCACTTACATCACCAAACTATGATAAGGATCATACAAAGACATTTTGCTGAAACACTGTGAGTAGATTTTCCTGAGGATGAATTCCCAGAAGTATAAATTAGGGACTGAATGTTTTTGAAGTTTTTGAGATACATTTTGCCTTTCTCCTTTCTAAAAGGGCTGTGTACCAGAATCCGTGTTTTACTCTCACCAAAAAAAAGTATTGTTATTATAAAACGATAGGCCAGTTTAATGTTTTCTTTAGCTATTATGTTTTTTTAATAGTTGCTTTGTGGTTGTTACTATAGAGGTTCAGCTTTTCAGTTTTTTACATGCATGTTGACAATTTGTATTTTTGTGCACTTTTTCTTTAGCTCCTTTGTCCATTTCTATAGGACCATTCAACATTTTCTTGTCAATGTGTCTCATTATATACTAAGAGTGTTAACATGTTATTTTTCCTAATTATTTCTTTGTTGGAGATACTAACATAAGCATAATGCCAAAATAGAACAGGAGAAAACACTAAAACATAAAGCTTTTTAACAAATATTAGCTTTTTAGTAACATTTTAAAGTAATCTCTAAATTCCTAAGTACAAACCAAATTTAGACTTACAAAATTCATTTCTGTAAGTCCTCATTATCTTGTTAGGAAAATGTAAAACTTCTGGAGCACCCAAGAAAAATTGTATGAAGATGAGATTGAAAAGTTTAAGTTGTCATATTTCTTTAAAAGAGCCTGCTTTTGCAGTCAGAAGCTTGAGTGAGTTCGCACTGATTAAAGTTTAGAACCTCTTAAAAAATTTAATGAACCAAAACAGTTGTTCTAATATTAAAACACTCTCTCAGTAAATCCTAAAGAGGTTTAGTATTGAACCAGAATAACTTTTTTTTCTAAATTCAGACAACCATTTACTTTCATACATATTAAAAGGTTTTGAAACATTTGGTAAAATAGCACTAGTTTTATTTTTCTCTAGGTTCCAAAAACAAAAACAAAAATCTTACCTTATAAAGAGAACACTTGGCCTTTTTTTTCCCCCAAAAACACTTAATAAGTGAGTGTTTTAGAAAAAAATCACTACTCCTGGAAAGCTTTTTTCTGGTAATGGATTTCTTTTTTGTAGCCTTTAGTTCAAAGCCATTAGTGAGAGTTACACACGCCTTCTTTCTCTGTCGTCATTATGTGTTTATTATCCCACAGAGCCCTCTAAGGCTTGGAAGAAGGATAGTCGTTGTAATCCCAGAGCTTGCAAAGGGCTTGGTGCTTTACAGGTGTTAAGTAATATTTTATTGAACTGAGTAATGGTGAAGACACATGCAAGAGCCAAGGTGTGAGTTTATACTCTTTCTACTGATTGTTGGAAGAAAAGAACAATTTAAAAATATTTAGCCAATATATTAAAAATTGAGATTCCATGTGATAATATATCAGATTTGTATAGGTCTCCACATACTCAGGGGGAAAAAAGTTAAATATTTGGGGGCACATGGCCTAATCTTGGAGATGCATAATGCACCAAGGTACCTCTGATGCCTCTGAAGACATACTGCAGCATAAGGAAAAGAACTATTTCATACACAATTCTCTCAGCTTCTAAAAAGAAGTAAATTGTTTACTTGGTTTATTTCACAAGTTGCAAGAAGATGTTGCCTTATGAAAAAGGAACAGACAGCTACAAGGTGAAAGTCAATAGAAAGAAGTATAGGCTAAGAAGCCCAACAAACTCAGTGAATTAATAAAAGTTAACAGTATAAGGAACCCCAAATTCAAGAACAAAATTTCAGTCTGCAATGGGTGCAATAAGTAGTAAAACTGACTTGTAGAAAATAAAATCAGTAACGTGCCAAGAATAAATCTTTAGGAACTCTAATACAAGGTAAGAAGACATAGTGATAAATACGATGACAATATGAAAAACATTCTGATCAGGACTTCTGGTCAAGATGGAGGCATAAGTAGATATACATTGCCTCCTTACACAGCCAAAAGAAAGACAACAACAAATTTAAAAACAAAAAACAACCAGAACTGCCAGAAAATTGAACTGTATGGAAGTCTGACAACTAAGGAGTTAAAGAAGAAACATTCATCCAGACAGGTAAGAGGAGCAGAGATGGGCAGCTGGGGTGGAGAGGACACACAGCAAGGCAGCAGTTGGAGGACCGGGTGGGAAAGGCAGGGGCTGGCAGTTCCACATTTGTGTGCAGATAAACCAGGAGGAACAACAGGGAAGTGAGGCAGGCCACGCAATCCAGGGTTCCAGTGCAGGAAAAGAAAGCCTCAAAACCTCTGGCTATAAAAATCTGTGGGGGTTGCAGTGGTGGGAGAAACTCCCAACCTCACAGGAATGTTTGTTGGAGAGACCCACAGGGTCCGAGAATGTACACAAACCCACCTACCTAGGAATCAGCAGCAGAAGGACCCAATTTGCTTGAGGGTAGTGGAGGGAATGACTGAAAGCCGGCCAAAAGCTAAGCCCGTGGCATTTTTCCCTTTCTGACCCTTCTTCCAAATACAGTGCCACAGTGCAGCAATGTGAATGGCCCTGCCCTGGTGAACACCTAAAGCTCCATCCTTTACAACAGAACAAGTGTACTCACACAAAGAAATATGGCCCAAATGAAAGAACAGATCAAAACTAAAAAAAAAAGAACTAAGCAATGAAGAGATAGCCAATCTATCAGATGCAGAGTTCAAAACACTGGTAGTCAGAATGCTCACAGAAATGGTTGAGTATGGTCACAAAATAGAGGAAAGAGTGAAGGCTATGCAAAGTGAAATAAAGAAAAATACACAGAGAACCAACAGTGAAGGAAAGGGAACAGTGACTCAAATCAATGATTTGGAGCACAAGGAAGAAATAAACATTCAACCAGAACAGAATGAAGAAACAAGAATTCAAAAAAATGAGGAGAGGCTGAGGAATGTCTGGGACAACTTTAAACGTTCCAACATCCGAATCATAGGGGTGCCAGAAGGAGAAGAGGAAGAGCAAGAAATTGAAAACTTATTTAGAAAAATAATGAGGGGGAACTTCCCCAATCTGGCAAAGGAAATAGACTTCCAGGAAGTCCAGGAAGCTCAGAGAGTCCCAAACAAGTTGGACCCAAGGAAGCACACACCAAGGCACATCATCATTACATTATCCAAGATGAAAGATAAGGAGAGAATCTTAAAAGCAGCAAGAGAAAAGGAGACAGTTACCTACAAAGGAGTTCCCATTAGACTATCAGCTGATTTCTCAAAAGAAACCTTACAGGCAAGAAGGGGCTGGAAAGGATTCAAAGTCATGAAAACCAAGGACCTACATCCAAGAATACTCTATCTTGCAAAGCCATCATTTAGAATAGAAGGGCAGATGAAGTGCTTCCCAGATAAAGTAAAGTTAAAGGAGTTCATCATCACCAAACTCTTATTATATGAAATGTTCAAGGGACTTATCTAAGAAAAAGAAGAAGATCAAAACTATGAACAGTAGAATAACAACAAACTCACAACTATCAACAACTGAACCTAAACAAAAACAAAACAAACTAACCAAACAACTAGAACAGAAATAGAATCGCAGAAATGGAGCTCACATGGAGGGTTATGAGCAGGAAAAGGTACAGGGAATAAGAAGCATAATTGGTAGGTACAAAATAGACAGGGGGAGGTTAAGAATAGTATAGGAAAGAGAGAAGCCAAAGAACTTATCACAACCCATGGACATGAGCTAAGGTGGAGGGGATGCTGATGGGAAGAGGGTTCCAGGCAGAAGGGAATAAGGGAGAGAAAAAAAATAGGACAACTGTAATAGCATAATCAATAAAATATACTTAAAAATAAATAATAAGAAAAAATATTTGGAGCAGAATCACAGGTTCAACATCTCAATTAAATGTGCTACTCTTAAAAATGCAGTAAGATTAATAGCTAAGGCAAAACCAAGACATAATTTAAATACTTCTGGGGAAAAGATGAATAAAAAACTGGAAACTACGCATTAAATGACTTACCAAGTTATGTGAAAAGCAAACAAAAAATCACACCCATATTTATACTGGGTTCTGTCATTTTTAACTCTTTATTCTGGAAATGTAAAAACAAACACAAAAATAAGAACAATATAATGAACCTTCATGTATCTATCACCCAGTTTCAGCTTATGTTTGTTTTTCTTTCATTGTATTCCTTCTTTTTTCTTTTTTGGGGGAAATTACATACTTTGTGCCCTTTTGCCTATAAATACTGAGTACACAACTTTAATAAATAACATTTTTCATAACCACCATCTATTAGCACAAACCACAATGTTAATAGTAAACTTAATTTCCCTTTGACCAGATAATAAAAATACAGAAAGATTAGACAAGTAACTGTCTGATTACAGTTAATACATCTTACATTAAAAAAAAAAAACCCCAAAGAAGTAGAAAACACCTCGTATACACATTCTTAAAGTCCATGTTAGAATATTAGAAAAGGCTATGAAAGTGAGGGTCCCTGAAGCCCAAGCTTCTTTAGCTTCATGGTAAATTCACCTCTAACTGGAACCTACCTGTCACTGCAGAATATCCCATTAAGAGGAGGCAAGGTTCTACAGTCTATGTGATCACCTGACACACTGAGAAGACTGGACTCTAGGCAGAAAACACAAAATGTTTGCCTTGTTGCTACTTTTTCTTCAATATCTAGGACAGTACTTGATATCAAATGAATGAACAATGGTAGAAGAATGGCACTCGCCCCCTGAATCAACAAAGATTTCCAGGCCTCCAATAAATCAGAACTACTGGATCATAAGCAAGAGTGTTGGGAAGAACAAGAGGCTTCCCAGCAGTAACCAGCATGGATAAAGCAGTCCCCCAGAAAGTGGGGACTGCTCCAATACTATTCACAGCATAGGACCCGGAGACCTTAGTACAATACCGGAAAGGCTGAATCCAAATCATGAATCAGACTGAAATGTCTGACTGACAAGGCAAGGTGAGGGTTTAAATTCCAATTATTTCAATTGAAAGGAAATAAATATTTTTCTTGCAAAACTGGGGATTCATACTGAGGTTCACAACTGCTACATTTATACTGAGTGCTTAAATTATCCAAACATAATTTGATTTAAGTGTTATACTGACTTTCTCTGTCTATAGTACACAGGGCTTAGAGGCCCAGGTTTTGGTCTCAGACAGACCTAATTTCAAATTTTGGCTCTTTCATTTATTAATGCATGACCTAAAGGAAGATTCATAACAGCTATAATTATCAGTTCCTCATCTGTAAAATATGGCCATTGCTACTATATATGTCATTGGCTTGTTGCTATGAAGATGGAGATAGCACATAGTAAAGTTCAATATACATTAGCTAAGGTTATATATATGTATATGTGTGTATTATATATGCCCATGTCTATATATATACATATATATAGCTAGCTCTCTGTCTGAAGCCACTAAACATAGCTCCATCTTAACAGTTGCCATCTTATGACACCTAAACACTGCCAGTATTTGATATTTCTGATTCACTGAATTTTTTTAGAGCCTTATTTATTTTGTAATTTTTACACATATAACCACAGAGGTAAATTTTATTGCAGACCAAATTTTCAAAGTCATACCTCTTTCTAACTCTCTTCATCCAAAAGCGTTGAGTATTTCGTCTTGCTGGCTTCTCTGTCTAATTGCTTTAGGAGATAAGGTAAAATCGCTGGGAACAGACTTTCTGGAAATCACAACCAGACAGCATATCCTGTCACGCTTCTTTCCCCGTGGCGCAGCCACCACATTGGCTCTGGCTCACCTTTCTCTCCTCAAATCAAGTTTCAGAAAGGATTAAACGGAAATGATCTCTTCTGAACTTTTTTTTTTTCATCACGTAAGGAGCTTGGTATTTCTTAATAGATTAAGTACCGGTTTTAATGTATCTTCATAAAAAGAGATGTCTTCAAGTTAACTATACCCCACGGGCCTTTTAGCAATCCTCATAGTTTATCTGGTGAAGCAGCTGTCTGAGAGAGGCAAAGCTATTTGTTAAGAAAATAATCAGATCCATGAAAGTATTTAATGGCAGGTAGTTGGTTCCTATGAGCCATGTTCAAGTATTCATAAGAGTTCTCAAGAATTCAAAGTGCCTGAAAATGTGCATATTTTCTAAACTAGCTTATCGCCCCTTGTAAGCCTCGTCTAATACATAAGAGTCCACCTGGGATCCTATCAGGTGATTCAGAATCAGAGGTCCCACCCCAAACATAAAATACCAGTATTTGGATAAGCAGAGCCCATGATCCTAGTAATATTTTTACACATAAAATAAGTTCTATTCTAAGCCACGGGGAATTTTTCAATATATTCCTTCTGTGTCCTTTCACTCACTTTTCTGCATGCATCTTGGATTTACCTGATATTTTTCTTGTTTATTTTCTGCTTCCCCCTCCACCAAAAATTAAGCTCCATGAACAAAGCAAGAAATCTGTTTGTTTTGTTGCTGGTTTTTGCTTCACACCTGAGACAGTACTTTATACTTAGAGGTCACGTAATAAATATTAAATGAGAGAACAAGTACAGGTGCCCTGACTTCTCCTATATCCCTGTGACCGAGGTTAGCTGTTCTAATAAATCATTGATAGCAGAGATCATAACTATTTTGGTAACAATAGATATTCAAAATAAGTTATTTAGCTAAAAATAAACCTGTGGTTAAAAAACAAACTGAAGTGTATTAAGATTTTTAAGAGTTTATTTGAGCATTTATCAACTTGAGTCAGGCAGTGCCAAACCAGTGTCTCTGGAGGGCTCTGTATTAATGAATGCGTTTGATTCAGGAACCCCGTGTGTAACCGAGTTACTTCAGACTAGAATTCAAACAAGTTTCTGCCTGGCTAGAGGACTAAAAAATAGGGTCTAAAATGTTGTTTACAATCACATTCAAAAATTTTTTTCAGTTAATGTGATACAATCACATATAGAAAAATACCAAGGCAGCTGGAGTTTATCACCTTTCAGCAAAATGTGAAATGTTACATCTCAAGAAATACCAGGTTTCTGGGGCAGGAGGGGGAGTGTGCTCTAAAGACAGCAGCTACTTGACCTTTTCACTTATCTTGGGATATTCTGTGACTTTACCTACATGCTGAAATAGACCTGAGTAAACAGCATAAATTTTATGTGGTGAAGGAGAGAGCCCTAGTTATAAGTAATGCTTATATCATACTAAAAGAGGAGTCAAGTATGATGTTTCTTGGAGGACTAGCAATTGGAATTATTAATCATTTAATCGAAGAATTCACTTCAGAGAAATTTGTAAAGAGAGCTCATGCTAATATTGTCCTGAAGGTTTCAGTCATTTTCCGAAATATAAAAAAAAGCAAACTGTTATCATAATTTTTTATAAAACATCATATTCCAAGATGTCACCAACAGTAAGATAGATTTTTAGTATAAAATGCTATATTTTCAACCTAGCAATTTGCAACCACATATACTTCAAGTGCCCATGCATAAGTGATTTTCAAGTGGGTGAAATAATGATTAAATGTGTTAGAATGATCTCTGTAATGTTCCAAAAATTTCTGTGACTGTCCCAGCAGCCATACTTCAGCCCACCCAAATATCTGAATTCAGTTCTCCATGGAGGTCCGATATGCCTCTCTTTTGAAAGCACTCCATATTTGCATGTTTTATGTATGGGAGTGTTTTCTCCCATATATAAAATGGGAGAAAGTAAGTCTCTACTTAAAAATTATACACAAAATATACATTATATATTATTAATAACATTTTTGCATATTACATATTCCATGTATATGTAATATATATAAAATGCTAAATACCAAATTCTACTTCTGGCATGAATTTTTACTGAAAGAGCACCCTAATTGGTTTCCAGTCACATTCCTCTCAAATTTATTAAGTCCATGGCTGCCAAAACTTGTTTTTAAAAATGCAAATATGACTATGCCACAGTATCTCCTCAAAACTCTTCAGCACTTCCCTTCTGACTCCAGGATAAAATTTAAGTTTCTAATGTGGCATAAATGCTTCATTATGCATCCAGTGCCTTGTGCCAGCTGCAGCTCTCAGTACTCCCTACCTTCCACGGCGTGCTCCGACAATTTCATACTACCACTAGGTAAGAAACTTGAGGATGATAAATATAGACTAATTAGCCCTGGTCATAACACTGAGCAGCAGAACCAGGACAAAGTCCCAGGTCTTGTGGATATAAAACTATGGTAGTTTCAACCTAGTAATTTGCAACAAAGCATGCTTCCAATGTCCAGGATTGAATGATTCACCACTGGGGTGACAGTAACACTAAACGTGTTAGAAATAAGTCTATAGGGTTTCAAAATTCGCAAGGCTCTCCCTGCCACGGTTTTGGAGCCCTCCCAGATACCTGTTCCAGCTGTTATGCCTCTATCTTGAAAACTCCTTACTATGCATAGTACCGTACTATGCACTTACATGCACAATACAGTACTCACGTAAGTGCATAGTACATATATATTCATGGAAGAAAAAGAATGTCAGTGAAAACAGTCTCTTGAAACTCTTTGTTTATGAATGCATTTAAGTCAAGAATCCCATGTGCAACTTAGTTATTTCAGTCTAGAATGCAGACAAGTTCCTACCTGGCTATAGAATTAAAGTTTTGGTCTAAAATGTTTACATGAGGGACTGATGTTAACTTACGAATATCTCAGAACAGGGAAGCCTCGGTGTCTCTAGGAAATCTCATCCTAAGAAAAGAGAAAGCTCCAACAGCGTTGGTGCTCTAGGAAAAGACAGTTTGCCACTTCTGCTGACCTCAGGGTTCAGCCTCCGAAGAGAAGGAAAAGCAGGGCTTGGGTTTCTTTCCCGTTATTTATCCTAGCCCAGTGCAGTAGGGCATGGATAAAGCCACAGACTCAGAGCAGAAGGCCTGTCCGTAACTAAAAGATATACCTGCAGTGAGAACCCCCTTCGCCAGCCGTGTTTCAGGGATATGAGTGTGTGAATAGGAGACAGGGTGACAAGGCTCTTCCACGGTTGTTAAGAATCCCCAAGTCACCTTACAAAACAAATTTAAAAGTTCAAGTGCAAACGGAAAGTCAGCAAAACGTTAAATGCTATTTTTGATATATTTCCACCAGAAGTGGATAAAAGAGTTTTTAACTGTCACTTAAAAGGGATCATTACATTTAATGGGAAATATGCTTGTGAAAAATCTAATCTGTGAAATACCAGTTAAATAGGAATATGAATAATGAGAAAAGATCTTTAATACTCTGCACCTCAGGTCTTTGATACTCACATCTGCATGGTCATCATTCTGACATAAAAAAGAAAAAAAAAGATATGTTGAAGTTCCTGAGAAACATGTAGCCCATTAAAACAATTGTGAACTGATAACCTTCTAACCTAATTGCAAGACTACCTCCCTTCTGGGGTGCGTTGCTGTCATCAGATATTTACCTATTTGTTGTCCAGGGTATGGTTTTTGCTTTTTCTCAACCTGCTGATAGAGATATTTGATAATTTATAGCAAAAATAATATTTAAAATCATAAATTGTTTTAAAAAAACCAGCAGATTAAAACTACAATATTCATTAAATCAGCAAACGAAGAATTAAGGACCATGGAAAAATTGACCTGTCAGGGAAAAAAAAAAGCCAGTGAAAGAAAATATACAAACTGAGGGTCACGTGAATCTGTGGGAGGGCAAAGGAGTTGATGGAAGTTAGGGTTATAAAGAAATGTTTACTTTAAAATTAAATGTTTTAATTTAGGGCTATCTTAACATTTCTAGGCCTCCAAAGTTTTTGCTAAGAAGACATGTGACAGGGTTACATCACACAGTGCTAATATAGTGGGGCTTTTTGTTTTCTTTTTCTTTTTTCTCAGTGGGACACTGGGTACCATTTTCTCAGCACACTCCAGAATGGAAATAAAGATTAAGACCACATCGGCTTAGCTACAGGGTTATTTTCCCCTCACAGAAACTGTGTAAGGTTAGGCGTGACAGACAGCAGAGGGGAGGAAAAGTGGCAAGTTTCACAAAAGAACACAGATTCCTCTGAGCAATGAGGGAAAGCATGAGTGGGAGGATGGAGAAGAAACTTCTAGATCAAAGTTTCTTAAGCAGGGTTTCCTAGAAACATAGGATTCCACAAGATGTCATTAGGGGTGACTTGATAGATTGTAACAAAAAAGAAATTACACATGGTTTTTGGAACTTTGTGCTCTGTACAATGCCAGCACTTAACAGTGGTGGCCAGTCACCAAGCTACTTCGTGTCTGATTTCATCAGATGTGTTCAGCCCTGAATGGCAGTTCACAGAAGGATTGTATTCACTTAGTGGAGTTCATTCTCAGTTTTTGACACAAGACGAAGGATGCCAGTGCAAATTGGCAAGCACAGTATTGCATTGAGCAGACATCAGTTTCTTTCTCCAAAAATCAGCGTGCCTTGTAGCTCTATTGATTGGGTCCTTGAAGTATAGATGCCAAGATGGAGTGAGAAGTAGAAGAGATTTATTGGAGAAAATACCTATGAAAAAACAGAAGTAGGCAGGGAAAGCTTTTGGACTGGAATTCTGATCCACCTGTGCTAGGAGAAGGAAGGAAAGGAAAGTCAGGTAGAGAGATTTCAAGGTGACAGTGCAGTTTGGTCAAAGTGTCAGGCAGCTGAATAGGTTGCTCTAGCACCAAGATATTCCACAAAGGTGTCTCTCCTTGGACATAAATTACAGGAGCCTATTACCTGGCCACACTCAGTCCTTCAATAGGGGTAGGGGCTGCCTGGGAAGAACATGGCCTCGGTTCAAGCACTGCACCGCAGCATGTCCATAGCTGACAAGCAGATTCTTTCATGAATGGAAATCCAACCAGCACACCCCTGTGGCTGCCACATTCTACCTCTCGTGCTGCATGAATCGACTTTTCCACACATATTCAGGTTACAGATCCTCCAGGCTCCAAATGACCTCTCTTTCTCTGGGGAAGCTTGGAGGAGGGAGATTAATGGGACAAAGTAGAGCAGTTGGTCTCCCTCCTTCAGTGTCCATCCTAAAAGCCTGTTCTCTGCTTGTCTCAGTGACTTAGCTTGGTAGTGTCACTCAAATGCACATTCCCAAAGAAGCTATATCCTTCAAGGTCAGAGTTGCTGTATTTGTCCATGCACAGTCACAATTAGACAAGGAACTACTAAAAATCACCCAAGATTATCTGGGTTCTACAGGTATTTTTTCTGCCACTACTGTTTAGATAATTTTCATACTTAGTGCCCATTTCTGTATGTCTATTTATATACCTCTTCATTCAACCTCCTTATTTTTTATCACTCCATCCTTTTTCCTTTAGACTCCTGACCACCTGGCCAGGCCATTTGCCACAGCTCACAGTTCTGTATATACTCTCACCCTGGACCACTTCTCCTTCCAGGGTAGATGACCAGGTACACCACTTGACTCTGCTTTTTGGGAATATTTTTCACAAATGTATGTCAAGGCCTCCCGTGAATGTGGCTATACTGCAGCCACGGCCCATTTTGGGCTTATACCCATAAATCAAGCAGACCTATCTTTAAGCCAAACTTGAGTGTCTTCCTCCTTCCTCTGTATGGTCACAGATGTACGCTGAGGAGGGACAAACTATGTTGGGTGACATGGGGACCTGGGCTAACTGCTCATGTAACTTACTGGTGTCCTCTCTCCCTACTTGGGCTTGAACACAGATACCATCTTCATCTAACAGTGAACTGTTACTGGACCCAAATGACTTCATTGACCTGGTAGGTTTAATGGAACCCAGCTCATAATGTAGAGTTCTAGATGCATGGTCATTTGTTTCCATCTCTACAGGACAAATTACATGCCAGGAATTGTTTTCAAAAGCTATATAATTATCTGCTGAATAAGGCTTTTCCTTATTGGAGAACCACAGGGGGTTGTGTTGTGTTTCCCACGTGGGGACTTGCCAAAACCTGCTCTCCTACCATGGATACCTCCATGGACACTTAAGTTTTTCTAGATCAAATGATACAAGTGGCGGCGTTGCTTGCACTACAGCATAGATCTGCTGCAGAACCCTTTCCCGCTGAAGAGTCCTTTCCAGCTCCGGCCCTACTCAGAGCTAGAAGCCTTTCATGACAACGTATATGTTGACCAAAGCATTATTCCTCAGTGTGCAATGTGTTGCCTCCAGAATTCAGGGGGTCTACTGGGCACCGTGCTTCCTTTTTAGTTGTATGAAATGCAAAAGGCTGAAATGTGTCTTTTAACTTTGGAGGGGATGTTCTGGCACAAATCAGACCCTGAATCTTTAAAAATTTATCCAAATGGCAGAAACCCGAAACCTTTGTAAATGTTATCTTCTCTCGCTCCTTCTACAGCATATGTCTTGCCATGGCCTCCAGCATACTAGCCACCTCTTGCTAACTTTGCCTGAACAACATGTTGGCATCAATATAATGAATTAATGTAGTGTTTTGTAGTATGTCCAGACAGCCCAGATCACTTCTGACTATGTTATGACAGAGATCAGAAGAGTTAAATTTGCACAGTGTAAATTTCATTGTTTATTCTACAGAAATGCAAACTATTTGTGGTAAAATAATGCATTTGCCAAGTAAATGACTGCATACCATGTGCCTTGGGCCTTTATACTCTGCTCCAGAAAAGATACCACCACATCTGCTACAGCAGCCACAATCAGGACTACTCCTTGAATGAACTTGGCAGTAGTATAAAGTCATTCTCCAGAATGTTATATTTTCTGCAGGGACAAGACTTCTGAATTTAATGGCAATATGATAATGACTACTAGCCCTACATCCTTATGATTTCTAAGGATAGAACTAATACCTACCATCCTCCCCACCCCCTCCCTCCAGAAGACCATGTTCTCATTAGCTATATTTTGTGGGCAGAGGGGAAGAGTTTTGGAAGTTTTTACTTGATCATTGTAATTCCACAGGACAATGATCTACGCTGGGGCTTAAATCATCTACTGAGTATGTCAGTTCCAATAATATATTCAAGGATCTGGGAGATGACCATTTCCATCTCACAATGAACTAACTGCTAATTGGTCTACCTGACTTTAATGGCCTGGTAGACCTGAGAGAATCGGGTACATATTGTAGAGTTCTGGTTGTACAGTCACTCCATCTCCACAGGACCCGTAACATTGGGTGAACTCACAGAGCCAGTAGTCCTACTGTAAGCCTACCTTTGGAAGAACTCCATTTATTACCTGGGCCCTGTAGGTACCCAACCTGATAAGGTCCATGATAATACTCAAGACTCCAGGTATCAGTGTCAACACAGACCCTGTATCCAATAACCTACAAAATGTCTGAATGTTACTCTACCCCTCTGACACAGCCTCCTGAATAAATGACTATAGGTGTCTCTGAGGAAAACATCACAGTCTATACCTGCGTGGTGTTGCATGATCCTTCTTCCTGGGATTCTGACTACCTCTTCAGTCAGAGGTTCTGTGTCTAAAAACTGACTCAAATTGAGAATCTTGGCAAAAGATTTTGACTTCCAGTTACAGTGGTTCACTCATAGTCTCTTGAATATGCATACTTACTTCCTTTTATTGATAAAAATTAAACCATACTCTTGTTTGGCTGCTAATCTATATTACCACTAGGGATAGTATATTCTATCAGTTATCTCTAAGTATCCTTGGTGGCTCCTCTGAACTTGTCACTCATTACAGAAATTGAAATCACCATGCTGCAGCTTTAGGATTTCATCATCTCCGTTA
Organism: Mormoops blainvillei; assembly: GCA_004026545.1. Lineage (NCBI taxonomy): Eukaryota > Metazoa > Chordata > Mammalia > Chiroptera > Mormoopidae > Mormoops > Mormoops blainvillei. The sequence goes on along the minus strand of PVJD01006121.1, from coordinate 81,695 downwards.
TGTATTAGTAAGCCAAGCTGGTGACCATCAACCAGGGATGATGGTGCCCATTTCTCCAGTGCATTCCTGAAGGCCTTGGTGAGTGGTGTGTTTCATGAAGTTTCCCATTAAACCTCCAATGAATCTTCTGGCCTCATGTAATATATCTGTTCCAGCATGTCCACTTCCCTGAGCCTTTTAATCCCTTCTTACACTGTTGGCCACTCGTGCTTCCGATTGACTTCTGAGAGATAATAGCTCTCTTAATATAACAGACAGAGGGAATTTTTCGTTATTAAAAGGAGAAAGTTTTATGTGCCATAACTGTCCTGTTGCTGTGCTGTTGTTATAAATATTATAAAACATCAATTGTGTAGGAAGTGAATTGTATTAGGATTATGAAGTTTTTATTTTTGCAATGTCTCATTTAGTTATTTATTATAACTTTCTGTTTTATATTTTATCAGTGTTTGTATTTTGTAAGCAAGACTGGTGGTCCATTGTGGCAATTTTTCAAGACAAGATGTGAGATGAAAGAGGAAAATTCTATAATTAGGCCTATAAACAAATTCTTTGGTTACTGATAAAGAATTATAAATTTCTTGGATATTTCACAGTGTTAGTACAACAAGGGAGACAAAAAAAATTCCTTTCATAACAAGGGAAGCTATTTAACCATGGATTTAAATTGGCCGGTAATCCAGGCAGTCTTGGTCCATGGCATGTTTTCTGTGGCAGGCAAGTTAAAATACTGCAGGGCCCCCAGAAATCTTGAGAGGACATTTAACTACAAACCATATCCATTTGACAAGGAAAGGAGCTGATTATTTTAAACATCTATTGGAATTTCAAAACAGAGTGAAACTTTTGTCAAGAAAAGGTCACATTCAGTAAAACTCTCAAAATCAAGTTACTAAGCAACAAAGCATATTGCCTAGAAGAAAAGAAGTTACACAGTTGGTGAGAAACTAAAAATGCCAGCATATAGTGAGTGAAATAACAGTCAGTCGGATAAATTGAAAAGGTTCCACTCTCAAAAATATATGTCAATACAATGATGACATGTTTCATGATTTTGAATAGATGTTGTGTAATGAACTGAAAAACAAGAGCTTTTCTATACAGGTTGATGAGTAAATGGACTTTACCAACAAGTGTCATGCTATAGCATTTGTAAGATTTGTAAATGATAGAGACATTCAAGAAAGATTTTACTGCTGCAATAAGTTGCCCAAAGCAGAGGTCAAGATATGTTTCATATTTTGTTTTCTTACTTGGAAAAGAAATAATGTGCTCATGTTTCAGAGAAATTAGACTTGCTTCTGTCCTGGTGATGCCCCATCAATGACTGGCTCCATAAGAGGACTTATCTCTCTAATTGTTAAAAAAAAAATAAAACCTAACATTCTCTCCACACACTTATTTGTTTGTTTTTTAGAGAGAGGTGAAGATAAAATAAATTACATTCTGGTGGATGCTACAGAGGATAGTAGCTTTATTAAGCAATGACCTCTTTACTTGAAAATGTTTTTAAAACTGTAAAAATCTTGGAAAAGAGCATATAAATTTCCTCTAAATGCAGAAATTTGGTGGCTTAGCAGACACTTCTCCATATGGCATTTGAACTAAAGTATTCATTGTAGAAGTACTAGTAATTTCAAAAAATAGTAGATGGATTTTGCTGAGTGCTTTGAAGAATAATCCTACAGAAACTAGCCTACTTGAGAGATGTTTTCTTTTCATGTGAACTAGTTAAACACAGTTGAAATACTCTTAGACTTAAAAGAAAACAGCATTTTGGGGAAAAATTCATATTGCAAAAGAAAATCTTACGATGATTCCACCATTGCCTGTGCTTGAGAGTATAGGAATTGAATCAAGTTCTATTGAAACCACCTAAGAGAACTTCAGCAGAAAAAAAAAAAAGAAAAACGAACAGTATTTTTTCTCCCTTTAACACACATATATGACTGGTTATGATTATTGTTCTGAAACTTCTGCTTAGCCTAAGAAGTTCACTTTGAGAGAAGAAAAGAACTTTGTGAGCTACAGGCTGGCCCAGTACATAAGATATTTACTCACTAGCCTTAGATAAGTTCTAGGTTATCTATAAATAAAGAGTACTCTATCATTAGCTGGAAAGCAATGGACATCGGCTGAAGCTTTTAAATTTTGACATGCGTGAGCAAACTTTTTCATTTAGCAGTCACCAAGAATGAGGCCAGAACTTACCTTTTTTCTGTTAAGAATGAAATTTGTGCATGCTTTTCTCAAGCTTCATCCAGACCAGAGAATCTGTGCTGTAAAAACAAACACAGATTTCACATTAAAAGGTAAATCATTCTTTATTTCTTGTTTCAAAAATAACACTTAAATGTATGTGTGTGTGTGTATATATATATATATATGATTGATGTAAATCCTATATATAAGTTTACATATATGATCCATTTCCCCATGTACTGCCCTTGGCTGTTTTCGCTTTACCTCAGCAGGACTGAATGGGTGAAGCAGCAACCATATGCCTTGAAAATCATGAAATATTTACTCTGTGGCCCTTTATAGTAAGCAGTTATTAGCCCTTATGTAAGAGGAGTGTATTATGTTTACCTTATGAGTTTTTAAATAACTGAAATGTAAAAAAGCAGTTAATCTAGACTTAATGATCTGATTAGGTGCCCCACCATTCCTCCAAGAAGTTGGGCTGTGAAGTCATTTTTCATTTAAATAGAGAAAAACTTGTTTAACACCTTTAATATAAATTTATGCAAAGACTTTTAGGCCTTGTTGGATAAAATTATTAAAAATCAAGTAAGAAATTTAAGAAAAGGAAGACCTGAACTTTTCTTTATCAACACTCCTGACATGCATAGAATTTATTTTCTGTATTGGGAGGTGGAACTTCAAAAAATAGGCTAATAATTTGTCCAAATTAAAAGATCCATAGAAAAAATGTCTACTCAAAAAAGCATTGGCAATTATTGTAGGATTATTATATCTAATATCTACTTACCGAGAATCCTAAGGTACTCTGAGCTATTGCTATAACAGCTTTTATGCAGGGGTTCCCTGAGACCCCACAATTATTTCAATACTTTTTCTAGGGTAAGAAGGTTGAGAAAGACTGCTCTACAGGTTGTGGGAGTACAATGGAAAGAACCAAAGAGCAATCTATCAATTAGTAGGATCCCTTCCCCCCCACCCTGAAATTGTCACTGATGGATAGCCTGCCTCTCAACTCTCCTGGGAATAGGTAAGCTTCTTTTTTTACAAGAGCAGATTGTGAACACAGGAGATAGACACATGAGGAGATGGAACCTCGTGATCCAACCATAATAAATTTGACAGACACTGCTGAGAATATCTCTAAGAGTAGCACCTTATAAGAGGAATCTATCCATCCTGTTATGGGGGGTGGGAAGGGGAGAAGCATTTTCCTGACCAGGAGAGAGAATGGGCATATTATGAAATACGAGGGAGAAGAGGCCAAATGCTGATTCCTACCTCTTACCTCCCTGAGTGCAAATATGGTATGAAACACAGAGGTGAAAAGATAGACCGGAGAAGATGTAGAAAACTAGAATGAGGCGATAGGGTTCTAGAACCTCCCCCTGCAACAGTTTATTACTGAGTACTGGCCATAGGGTGAGTCATTTATGATTGAGAGCTGAACAGCATCATATTTTATCATTATTTTCTTAGCAGAGGAAACCAAAGATTCTACTCAATAGTTGGCTTAACTTTTCATTATGGCTTATACCAGCTATGCCATTGTCCACTGCATACAAATTACAACTAGATTTAAATATTCATATATGTCAAAACCACTCAATCACTAGAGACAATTCATTTGCTTTCCAGACTAACTGCATCTTGAATCATTTGCTTACTCTGTTCTATTTGGGACTCTAAACAAGTTTCTTTGGGGAAAAAAAAAAAGATGAACAGAGAGAAGAGAGAGAGAGAGAGAGAGAGAGAGAGAAAGAGAGAGATGGTAAATTTGGAAACAGGGTTTTATTGATGCCGAGAAGAAGGGAACCATGTAATTTGTAAAGTACTCACAGGGCCCTAAAACATGATTAGTCAAACACATTAAAAACATTTTCAAACCTTTTCTTAATTGTAGCAGATGGTTGAGCAATAAATTTCTATTTCCAGCTAACGGCTGTTCTGCAAATATATTTGTCTTGAGCTCAGGCTGGCCAAAATTGTATTTCATTGTTCAAAGAAGACTGTGTCAGAATTAGTGAACTGTTAGAATTGCTTCCACTAGCTATCTAGGTGGAACTATTATTACTGAAATTAAAACTGTTAGTATAATAGTATCTCAGACCTAAAAGGAGAAGACTTCTATGTTTTTCTCATTTTACATGTAAGAAACAAACAAACAAACAAACGAAGGTCTAGACAGGTTAAGTGATATTCCCCAAACCACACAGATACCCTCTTGCCAACCTGAAATGCAGTCTTAAAACATCTGGTTTTTAGTCAAGCCTACTTTACTCATGATTCCATGTGTGATGCCACCAGTAATAATGAATCTGAGATTAAAAACTACCTTGTCCAAAGTTACACAGCTACTTCATACAAAATTTTGTACACATCTGGTCTTCTCACTTCAGATTCTATGATTTCTGCACTGGACTCCCTCTGACAACTTATAAAATAATTCCCAGGACTTATAGTTCCTATAGAGGAGAGCATGGGGCAGAAAAAAGGACATTGATTTTGGAATTAAATAGGTCTAAATTCTAATCTTAATACTGTCACTTCATTGTTGTGTTCCCCTTAGCAATATACAAATCTCAGTAGTATCAGAATATCAGTTAATCATCCATAAAATCAGACATTAACACTAACATCCTCAAGTTGATATGTGTTTTAAACAAGAATACAATAGATCCTTGAACAATGCAGGAACGAGGAGTGCTGACCCTCAGGCAGTAAAAATCTGAGTATAACTTTTGACTCCCTCGAAGTTCAAGCTGCCCCTCAGTACCCATGGGGGATTGGTTCCAGGTCCCCCTGCAGATATCCAAATTCACTGATGCTCAAGTGCCCTTTATAAAATGGTCTAGAACCATACATACTGTTGGCCCCCCACATCTTCAGAATGAAAACAGAGTATTTATTGAAGAAAAATCTGGGTATCAGTGGGCCCACGCAGTTCAAGCCCATGGTGTTCAACGGTCAACCGTGTGTGTAAAATACCCAGCAGAATGCCTGTTACATCCCAAATACCCAATAGATTCTAGCTGGGTACATTTTCCTCTCTGTCAACATCAAAATGTTCAGATTATTTAGAATATATGTTGCCAGTGTCTCATTAATTTGAAATAGGGAGAAGAAATTCTTCTACTCTGTGCAGGCCACATCACCTGGGTACGTAGATCTTCAAGTCAGCGGTGGAAACGTGAATAGGAGGAGGGAGTAGCATTAATAGGAAAGTGACAAGGATATATCCAAAATATTTGCACCCTCCCACAAGTGAATCGAAACTCAGAAAACACTAAGACTTTGAATTCTAACGCCTTCTATTCCAGCCCCTGTCATTAGCTGTAGCTTATGATCTCACCTGCCCCTAGAATCTTTCAAATACCCAGAGCCTTCTAACAGAAACTCACTTCTTCCTTCACTTTCCTCCCAGTCATATATCTGGAAGAAATATGGTGTCGCCTTCCAGTCAAGTGTGAAGACCTGTGGGGAGAGAAATCAACAATGAGAAGCCATGCAGTCTTAGGAGGAGCTGGCTTTTACTATGGGTTCCCTGAGGTTAGATGCCTTTCATCAGTTACCCCTGTGCATCAAGAAGTCAAATGGCAATTTCAAAACCCTGACTCAGTAAGGTTAACACTATTATTCCCATTTTATGAATAAGTAACCCTCTGACACTTACACAGATTTATACAGTGACCAAGTTCGCAGAGCTTGGAAGTGACCAACTCAGTATTGGCAGGGTACACTTTCAAGGAAAGGGACCCCAGAGCAGGTCCTCAGAGCAAGGGTTACAGAGAGAGGCACAGGAACTAGAGTCACATAACCCAGAAACAGAGGTGGCAGGCAGCTTGAACTTCTACCTGGCTGGTGGAGCAAGTCAACAGACATGATAAATGCCAGCACTGTGGACAAAAAGCAAGAAAAAGGCAGAGGCTCCCTCTGGGACATTCGAAATGTGTCCCTTGCACAGGCTGCTTGCTGTACCTGGAACATTCCCGTATCTCCTTAAAGTGATCTGAGCTGCAAATAAAAGTATTAAAGATACTAAAATATTTTATCCCAGTTAACATGCATAGAGATCATCTCGATATATCAGATGATGGTACAAGCGCTTACTAGTTTTAAACAACACAAATTTATTATTGTCTATTTCTACAGGTCAGAAGCCAGACCTGGTCCCCATTGGGCTCCCATCAAAGTGTCTGAAGAACTGCATCCCTTCTGGAGGCTCTCAGGGATAATTCATGTACGTAACCTTTACTAGTTCCTAGGGGCCGCCTGTGTTCATTGCCTATTGTCCCTTGCCCTGTCCTCAGAGCACTGCACTCTAACCTCTACTTCCATTAACTCATCTCCTAGATAAGACTGTGACTCCATTCCCTGTTACAAGGGCCCTTGTTATTGATGGAACCTTTCTGAGTAATATAGGGTAGTTCCCCATCTCAAGATCTTTAATTCGATCACATCTGCAAAGTCCCTTTTATCATGTAAGGTAACATGTTCATGGGTACTAGAGATTAGGATGTGGACATCTCGGAGGGGCCATTATTCTATCTACCAAACAGGTCTTAATTTTTTTTGTTGTTGTTGTTTATTTGCCTCTTTAAAGGCATAGTGGAACCTACTCCCTTGTTTATATTTACCTATCACAGCACCTTTCTCCCAATATTCCATGTTGGAAACTTCAAAAGCATCAGTGACTCCTTCCTCTCCTTCCTTCCCACATCCAAACTCTAAAACATCTCAAAAACCCCCCTTTCCATTTGCATCCTTAATTCAGGTGCTTTTTACCTATTGCCTGGGTTATTTCAAAGGCATCCAAACTCATCTTCATGAGCCAACAATTTCTCCCTGTTTCGATCCATTCTGAAAAGTTCTTCCAGAGTTATGATGTAACACACAATATGTATCAAACCTTTGTTTAAAGCCTCCAGTAGCCACTCATCGGCTGATAGATGAAGTCCATACACCTCAGTGTTCAATAAAAACCTCCTCACAATCTTACTGCAGACTTTTGCTCTTTCCCATGCCCTTTTATATGCCTTATGTCCCAGCCCCACAGAAAGCCCACTGTTTCCCAAAGAGGTCTGTGAGCACTTTGAGGACACTTATTTTTTTAAGATTTTATTTATTATTTTTTTTATTTTTAGACAGAAGGGAAGAGAGTGAGAAAGAGAGGGAGAGAAACATCAACGTGTGGCTGCCTCTCACATGCCCCCTACTGGGGACCTGGCCCGCAACCCAGGCATGTGTCCTGACTGGGGAATTGAACCAGCGACCCTTTAGTTCACAAGCCAACACTCAATCCACTGAGTTATACCACCTGGGGAGGATGTTTTGACTTTACTCATTGTGTTACTGGATGCCCTTCATATTTTTCTCTACCCAGTGAGATTTAAAGCAGCCATTTCATACACCCACCAAGATATTACCCTAATTCACCTGTCAATTTCACTAAGTTTTTTTTCTCAATATGCTGTACCCTACCAAATTAGTTATAACCATCTATGTCCACAACAATCCCTACTTTTCTTTATTATTGATTGTATCTATGACACTGTTTTATTATTACTTATTTATTTATATCATCATATGGCATTTCCCAGACTATGAGCTCAATGAAAGCAGGGGCTGAGTCTCATTTTTATTTCTGACCCAGTGCTTAAGTATAGTCCTGGCTCATTGTAGGTGCTCAAAAAAATTTTTTTTTCATTCTAAGCAAAACTGGGACTCATTCTGGTTATTTGCAGAATAATCAATTAGTGACACGGGAATTAATTTACTAATATTGATATGCATTTTCATTTTGGGATAGGCCAAGATAATCAGAAAGAAAAAAAATTTCTTTTGCTTTTTTTTTTTTTCCTTTTTATCTTTGTGCTAATGCCTGGAGAACTAAACTGAAGAAATAGAAGACAACACATGTCTGTTCTAATCCAACCTAGGAACCAGATCTGACCTGATAGGAAACACAGCAACAGAAAGAAGCTAAAGAGATCATAAGAAGGAATCTTGTAAAATTTTGTGAGAAAGGTGCTAATTCAGAGGTTTCCTAAGCACAGTTTCACAGAGGTGGGTACCAAGAAATTGCCCAGCCTACCACACAGCCTGTTGGGTAAGAGGGTTCAGAGTCATGACCCACAGGAGAATCTGTTTTGCCCAAATAATAGGGCTGATTATAGCACCACAAAATTTCACTCTTACAGAAAGTCTCAGTAGTCATGGCAGGTATAGAGGGTCTTCACTCAAGTAGCTTTGGGCATCAGATCTTTGGCAAACACACCAGAGCAGAAGAACATTAAAGAATTTATTCAGAGATGATCTGAACTTCCTTTAGGGGGTTCCCAGAAAAAAAAAATAGTACTCTGAGAGTAATAGCAGGCTGAGATTTACAGTCACGCATATTAGAGCTCAGAATCATGGGAAACAGTCTTCAAGTTCATCCAACCTCATATTTACCCAAAGCTGGGGAGGCCTGAGGTCATTCAGGTTAAATAAAAGATTTAACAAGTAAGTGAATGAGGCATTATTAATGCATGATGGGATGGAAGTTGGAGTTTTTGAAACCAAAACACAGGTTTCATATTCAGTACAGCTCTATCCTTAAGAAATTACAAATTCATGTCATTGAACGTTTCAGATAGGAACTAACAATTTTAAAAAGCTTAATTCAGTGGCTGGCACGTGTTCTTGGTTTGATTCCTAAGCCCATCATCCTCACTAAAAATCAACTGCAAGCCTTTTATAATACTAAATATCAGTTTTTCACTCATGGAGCAGTAGGAACTATGTAATAGAACCACTTCGGGTTCTATTCCTCTGGGTTCTGCCTGCCACCAAAAAAACGTGACTCCCAATATCAGTGTCTTATGAACAGAAAAGGAACTATTTATTCAAAACTTATATAGGTTTAGATTAATGGCAGAATTCTGCTGTTAAATCCCACTCCAATTAGAAGCAAGAAACCCCCCACCCAATAATCACACAGTCCTGCCTCCCCTTGCCAAACCAGGCCAGTCAGGGGTACCGTCTCTCAGGAAAAGAAATAGAAGTCTGAGGTTTAGCTGGGCAGATTCCCGTCTGTATTCTGGCTTCTTCTAGTCATCTGTGCTCAACTAGACTGCTACTCTTAATCCCAAACCGCATCTTCATGGTGGGTTGGTGGGGGTCCTTCTGCATCCTTTCAAACCACATGGCCAACATCCCCTTCTTCACTCCCAAGCTGCATGGTTAAGCCCTCAATGGCTGCCCCGCACTTGGGTTTTAAATCCCCAAGTGGATCTTCCTTCATAACCCCATTTCTGGCTCCTCCCACAAAGGGTTACACCTTCCCTTCTCCTGCCCTTCCCGGCTGCCATTGTTAGTGGCAGGCAACCTTGGCCCCATGACCTGGGAGCCACCTTCAAGCTACTCATGCTAGTGCAGCCAGGGCTACATCACAAGTTAGAGTCACACCCATTCCCCTGGCTCTGAGCACAGCTATTTAACATTACTAAAGCTTTGGCCAAGTGCTTTAGATAAGCAACGTAACTCTCAGTGGCCCTGATCCACTTCCCCTTTCCCCAGCCAGGTTAGAGTGAAAACTTCCCCGTTTGGGGGGACTCCCGATATTCCCTGTTACAACCACAAACTTCGAACCTTGCTTTATCCACCACGGAGCACAAAGGAAATCTAAATATGTAACGTGGTTTTTACTAGGAGATGGAAGAGGCTGTATCAAATAAAGCATGATGTTCTATTTAGCCTTGCTGCTAAGGAGAAAAACAAAATACTATACAGAGTTAAAAAAATAAGTGGAACATTGATAGAGTGTATCTCTTCTGTTGTGTAACTGTCTAGGAGATGCTAAGTTGAAATATTGTCTAACATTTTGCCAGTAGGGGAAAAAAATAACAGCAGATGGGCCAAGCAGAAGGTGCAGCCAGATCATTTTGTATTCTTTTCAATGTAGTTTTTTCATTTTCATTACACATATGACTGTGACAGATAATCCTACATCAGAAAACATGTATCAAATATTCTTATAATTATATTACACAAGTGTTTCTTTTAGGGCTACTTTTACAAGTAGGATATTACAATTAAAATCTTTTCTGGGAGGGAGGATGAAATTAGGAATCCAGGAGGAGTGCAAGAAGTAAAGATGGAGAAGTTTCTACCAGGAAGCTGTGTACTATGGTGGCACCGCCCTGCATTTGATGTTAGCTGATTTTACCCAGGAAGATGTGTATTAGTTATCATGCACTAATTCTGCTCCTGTTCAATTTGTCATCAGGAGCTAAGTGGTTTAACAGCAAAGGCAACAGATGTTGGGGATGACAAGCCAAATTATTGGAAACTCAGCCAATAATTTCTCCTCAAAAGTAAATGGTTTGACTTTATAACCCCCCGCATTCATTTCTTTCATAAGCAGTCTATGGATTTTCATTGTTGAATTGGAATGCCATCTGTTTCCTGGATGCAGATAACCTTGGTTTCTGTCCCACATGATAAGTCCACCTGTCACAGTTCAACTAGCATTCTCTTGTCATTGTAAACCACTTCTTCCAACTGCAATATTATCAGTCAGGACCACAGTTGGAAGTCTGATAACATCCCCTAGGACATTTACATATTTTAGCAGGCCTACCTCAAATCAAAAGCTTTGAATTTGCATTGTCCAGCCTGTTTTTAAAATGGATTTATAATAGTAGAGAAGTATGTTTATAAAAGTCTTCCATACACTTTTATATTGAGATACACTAGTTTATTAGTAAAGGAAGCTAGTTTTATTTCAATAATAATACCTTATATTGGACTACTAGTTGCAAAATTATGTGTTAACTCATTTTATTGTAACAGTCCTGCAATTATTATTCATAATTTACAGAGGAGGAAATCAAGACCTTGAGAATTTAACTAACTGATTTAACAATTCTTGTTGATAATTTTCTGGATGTTAGATAAGAGAGGTACCAAAGGTAGATCTGCAAGTAAAATAGACAAGGATTCCGCCCTCAAAAGCCTTAAATCTAGTAGAGGAGACAGGGCCTAAATGTGTCATATCATTAACCGAGACATATTCCATGAAGGAAATAAAAGGGTGTGATCAGAGATTACAACAAGGAGGGTTTAATTTAGACTGGAAGGTCAGGAAAGCCTTCTCTGAAGAAGAGATATTGAAGCCAGTTGGGAGTTACTTGGGCAAAAAGTAAAGGAAAGAATTGGCTAGGTATACCTTTAGGAAGTCTTTGGGTGGGAAAGAGGTTAAGCCTCTTCAAGAGTAGATGGCAGACCAGTGAGCTAGTTTAAAACCAAACCAAGGGAAAAGTGACATGAGGCAAAACTAGGCAGAAAAACAGGGGATGTGTTATGGGGTTATATTAAAGATCTACCTTATTTGCCCAATGTTATTCAAATAGAAAATGGCCTCATTGAGACTAGAAGTTGTCTCTCGATTTTTATTTTGTCTCTATCCACTTCTTCATGGTGCTTTCTTCATGAAAGAGAAACACGAGGTGCTTGTCATGGAATCATACACGTGTATAGGTGAATAGATGTTGCTATGAAAACAAACAAAACAAACAAAAAAGCATCTCATTGCTCTTGTCATGTTAATGACCTGAAAAACTTTGTTGTTTTATTCTGTTAGGTTTTGTTTGGTTTGGTGAAGGACTTAAATTGGCCAGGTGATGGTGCATTGGTGAATAAACCAATTGGTTTCTTCAGCCAAATTAATCACTATGGGTAGAGTGGTTACTGTACATCAGCAGCTTCATGTCATTGTTACTCTGAGAAAAGTTGCCCTGTGCTCGAATTGGGTGATGATTAAAATTAACAATACTATATCATATACTTGAAGGTTGCTAGGAGAGTAGATAGACCTTAAATGTGCTCACTACACACACACACACACACACACACACACACACACACACACAAATGGCCATTATGTGAGGTGATGGAGGTGTTAACTAACCTATTGTGATCATTGTTATCAGACTTCTTCCACCCTGGGGGCTGGTTCTACCCGCAGGGATGTACAGGACCTATCTTATGCGTGGGTCAGGTGACCTCCAGGTTCTTGACTCACCCAGGAAAAAATTGAAGGACTAGTTGGAGTGAGAACAAAGCCAGTTTGCCTCAGGTAGAGAAAAAGAAAGAACAGAGTACAGGCACACTGTGAAAGAAGCAAAAAGTGTGTATCCACGTGGACACGGGCCAATTCACAAGTGAATTGCACACTTGCTCAGTTACTTCTTGGGACTTTATGTGTTTCCAAGGGGTGGTTGTCTCCAAACTTTGTGGCACCAAATTCTGACTCCACCTTTTGGTTGGAAGGGGGTCTTGTTCTTAATATGGTTTGTTCTAGAAGTGTCATGACTTTTGTCCCCCTCGTCACCCTCTTCTACCTGTGGTGGCAATTTTCATTATAATGATGGCATAATGAGCTTTGGAGTCATTCTCTGGTCAGTTTTTCTTCCATCTTGGATTAGTCTGGATCTAATTGGTTTTTATTATTTACCTCCCTGACTATGGTGGTTTAAACCATGTGCTCTTAGGCATCATCGGTTGGGAAGGATAGAGCCTTGTGATTTATTAGCTGGCTGTTCGTTGATCAGCATTCCAGCTGTTCAGCCAATTCTCTCAGTTTCCTCATTCCACTTGCCAGGATATTTTCCTAGTTTCTTACTAACCTACCTCAATAATCATTTTGCAATATAAGTGTATCAAATCATCACATTATACACTATAAACTTACACAATGTTACATGTCAATTATATCTAAATAAAGGTGGAGAAAAAAGAAATTTATTCTGTCGTTTGGTGTGAAATACTGAGTTGATCATTTATATACATATGCCTAAAGCAAGAAATAACAGTAATTTTTAGGTCTTGTCATATGAAGTTTAGCCAAATAAAATTTGTTCAAACAGGTTCAATGCTATTTAAATTAGTTAAAATATTTTAATTATTTTTATGCATTTTAATATTTAGCATATTTTACACCAAATTTAGTAAAATACTATCATAAGCAATTTTACATACTACAAATTTGATCAATGTAAAACACTGGCACCATCTACTAAAATGCAATCTCCGTAAGCACATTTTATCTGTTTGATTTCACCACTATATCCCAAAACAATACCTACATATATTAGCAATATAAATATTTTTTAATTAATTAATGTGTCTCTGAGCCAGTTAGTTCATGTCTTTGGGGACAAGTTCCCTCACCAGTAAGAACAGAAGGCCAGATGGGTTTCTGTGAGGCCTGTCTCGCTGCACCTGGCCATTACCTGCCAACAAGAGAGGAATCAGCCTTAAGATGCAGCTGTCCTGTAAAGGACAGCGTGGGAAGAGGGACCAACATAAACCCTTGATAAAATCATTGAGCTTTTGTATCAGTCAACCTCTCTGCTTTCTGTTATGGGAAGTTAAAAATAATAATACAGGCATTTCTGATTAAGCTGATGGAGGAAGATTTCCCTGTTTGCAGTAGAAAACATTCATATATGTATCTTTTCTATTTTAACATAGCTTTGAAGCTGGGTTGCATGTGTTGTAGTACATTCTGAACTTGCTAATACAAATTTCAGAGGCATATTTTTGAGCACTTACAGAGTGCAAAATTTTATGCTAGGCAAAGATGAATGGGGTCAGGTCTTTTCCCTAGAGGAACATACAGGCATGAAAAAGAACAAATTACATATACAAATATCAATAATCTAAGACAGAGTACATATGTATTATGTACATCTTTAAAATATAATGCCTAATATTTCCATTTATGCCCTATGCTCTATTTCTCCTTTTCCATATGTTTGTTGTTGTTGTTGTTTTATAATATTTAATAAATTAAATCCATATCTTAATTGAGCCAGCAGCTAATTTGGAGGAAAAAGTATTTTATTTGCATTATGCATAAATATGTATATTTGGACACTAAAAGCTGTGATGCATAGTACCTTTTTTTTTTCTTTTTCACTTATACATTGTAATTATCTTTGTTAATAACAATTCTGTAGTGGATTGAATAGTGTCCTCCAAAAATTCACATGCTCCCATAACTTCAGAATGTAACCTCTTTGAAATAGTGTCGTTGCAGGTGTGATGAAGGTAAGGATTGAGATGAGGTCATTCAGTATTAGGATAGGCATAACTCCAGTGGGAATACCTTTTAACAGAAAAGGACCCATGGAGATATGTACAAAGAGGAAAGTGCAGAGGAACTCTCTGGGGGCAGAGATTGGAGTTATGTATCTATTAGCAAAGGAACACCAGAAGCTGGAAGGGGTAAGAAAGAATTCTCCCCCTAGAGCCTTCAAATGAAGTGGCCCTGCTGTCAGTCCATTTTCAGACTTCCAGTCTTCAGAACTATCATATGAGAGAATAAATTCCTTTTGTTTAATATACCAAGTTTATAGTAGTTTGCTAGAAGAACCCTGGAAAAATAATTCGATAACCATTCTGTTTTGTTACATGTTACAATTTGGTTTTAGCTGAGCTTTGGGATATGAGAGACCTCTATGTTCACCTTAGACAAAGTGCTTCTAAAATGCTTGACTTCTTAAATAGAAGCTACTAGTGAGAAATGATGACCTGTAGAGAGTGTAACAATTGCCATAAGCAAGGATGTTGACTGATGTGGTCGGCAAACAACAGGGTGGCCTGAGGTATGTATGAGCCTTTTCCAGAGCTATCCCTTCCCCATCCTCAACAGTGTTTGAAAACAGGAACCCAATAAAAGGCGTGAACTCCTGCTCATCAAATCAAATTGGATTCAGACCATACTAGGCTATTAAAAAATGGCAGTCCCTGAAAACTAGGAAGGTTAAGGATATGTAAGTCACATAAGAACATAAATATAATATGATAAAGTTGATTTAGAAGTACAGTCAACACTTATCCCTCTAAATGAGAATGTATCTTATTAGATAGCTTATATCTTATTCCCAAATTCCCACAGATAATTTAGAAAACATGCACACCTATTACACCTCTAGTAAAATTTGAATAAATAGTAAATATTGTACAAGCCACACTTTATGACCATAATTAAATTTTTAAAATAGTAACAGTTCTAAAAACCCAATCTGTTTAAAGTAAAAATAAATAAATAATGAGAATTAAAAAGAATAGGAAAGAGGAAATTATATTCAGAAGAATAATAAAAATTAGACTACTACAAAGCAAAAAATAGAGTATTCCTAAAGCCCAGATTTTAGAGCTAAAGAAGAAAGATTGAAAATAAAATAAATATCTGAAAGTTAAACACAAAATAAATCGATGCTAAGAAAAATGGAATGCAGTCTTTTAAAAGGCAATAATGTCCATTAAAAATTTGAATGAAAAGTAAACCATAGATCAAACACTCTCAAGTTTGTTAGGACAAGCATAAGAATCACTTCTAGTTTATCTAATCAAAAATGACAGCACAAAATAAAATGTGAATACCTAAATTTAGAAAAGAGAACCATATAAAACTTCAGATCTCTGATAAAGCTTCTATTCTGGGAGAGCCAGAGTAGTGGCACGGGTTAATAGAATGGATGTGACGTCAACAAGACAAACCTCCTTGTCAGAGTTCAAGCCTCTTCAAGCCTTGGACACCTTGAATATTCCTTCCTCTCTGACCTCCCCCTCCTATATAATTACAGCATGGCCTGCTTCTCACTCCCCTTTCTCTCTCTCAGTCATGACATCAGAAGTTGGGATGTGGGAAGAGAATGAAGTGGAAATGAGATTTAGGAGGCAGTTTTCATTGGCTTCTTTCCTCCTATGATTGGTTCAGAAAAATTTAGGCCTAAAATAGGCTCAGTTTTTTTACTTGCTAAGGAGTAGTAATTATAACTAAAATATAGCAGAAAAGCATTTTTTTTAACTGGGAACTGTGAGGTGTGAACCAATGTTTTTATTCACACTTACTTCTTTTATCCCTAACTCTTCACAGGAATTTTTATTATATACTGGCTGTGTTGTCTATTATGTTAAGAGGCTCTGAGTCCTGCTTAATTTTTTATTTTATTTAGCATGTAGTTACCCTGTTTAAATTTAGCATGCAAGTCCTGGCCTACTTTGGGGGGTTGTGGTTTCAATGACAAGAACAGTTTCAGAGCCCTTGCATAGGATGTTGTTTGGCTTGGCTGATTTGGTGCCTCGGGGCTCCCACTGGTCCCTTTGGGACTGTCTGAGGTGAAGGAGTTTTCCCTGGTGCCCCTAGATTCAGGGAAGAGAGTCTGAGGCCCACAGAACACTCTTAAGGCAGCCACTGGTATGGCAGGATCCCCCACTGCCAGTGTCCCCTGGCTGCCCGTGGGAAATAGGAGTCTCAGCCCTGGGATGAAGAGAGTTACTTGTACCAGTCACTTGTGGCAGAAGCCCCTGACCAAAGCTGGGTGTCTTTGGGTAGAAGGGAGTCTCAGGCCTGGGGAAGAAAGAGCGTGCTTCCCCTGGCCACTTGTCTTCGGCAGGGCTCCCAGTGGATCCATCCTTTACAGAGGCTGCCTGTTCTAATGCTGCCTGTTCCGGCTGCGAGATTCCATCAGTCTGGGTGGGGAAGGAGCCTTGCTGGGCCGTCTTCTGTTGCTTGACCAAGGGTGGGAAATACCCAGCGTGGATTGCCTTCTTTGGTTGGATGGGAATCGTAAGAGGCCCCGCTTCTGTTTTGTTCCTGCAGTCAAGGTTCCTGACCAATTCTCCTTCTTTCTGCCTTCCAGAGTCCCTTTTTGGTTGCCTCGTGCATCAGTTCCCTGTTTATCGTTGTACTTAGTGCGAGGAGCAAGGAGAAACTGTCTGCTCATTTAGGCTTTTTTGGACTTAAAGCTTCCACTTTCCTCAGGGGAAAGGACCAGAAAAGGTATCAAATTCTTAGTCTTTAATTTAAAAAACAAAAATTACCAAAAAAAAAAAAACCAATAGTTAGGTTATAAGACAGAAAAATATGGGAGAATGATTGTTGAGCTATTATTTTGCACCTAAGAAGAAATTTTTAAAAATTCAAA
Organism: Mormoops blainvillei; assembly: GCA_004026545.1. Lineage (NCBI taxonomy): Eukaryota > Metazoa > Chordata > Mammalia > Chiroptera > Mormoopidae > Mormoops > Mormoops blainvillei. The sequence goes on along the minus strand of PVJD01006121.1, from coordinate 64,512 downwards.
TCTCCTTGGGCTGTGGGTGGAAGATGAGTTGAAGAGCAGCCCAAAAGATGAGGACTAAAGGAAGCCCTTAAGTCCCAAACTCACCTCCAGCTAACACTAAAAGAGGGTGGCAGGAGACACACAAGATGTTCGGTGACCCAATGTAGAGGAGAGCTATAAATCCCCTTCAAAAATAACAATAATTTTCATACAGCTGGGACCATGTAAGGCCATAGCTGAAGTTCCCTATGCCATTGTAGGATACACAAAATAGAGCTGGTCACCTGGGGTTTCAGGTACCTCAAGTACCTGAAGCAGCCTAATTCCCCATGACCCTAGGGAAGCCCCACACTCCTCTAGGCCCCTGAGAGAAACAAGGAAGTTAATTGGAGACAGAGAGCCATAGCCTACCTGTCCTATGATAGACATTTCCCAGATGCAGAGTAGTCAACCAAACTGCAAACATGGGCACCTCGGCAAATACTAGATGAAAGGACGATAGTGACCGAAGACCAGCCGGGACCTGGCATTTCAGTGGATGTGAGTCTGTGGCTTGTGTTAGCTTCTCCTGATACCCAGGTGCCATGTATCTACCTCTCACTACACCCAACATCCACCTGCGTTGAGAGAAAGAAGGGAAAGGTCAATTTGATGGAATAACACTGACATGACTAAAAACAAACCTGAATTTACTGATTTTTACCTAGAATTGCCCAAATTGAGTTTCTCTGCCACCAGGCTAAATAGTAGCTTAAAATAGAGATTAAATTTAATTAGAGGCATGACACTAATCCTTCTCTTATGATATCCAAAGTCTGTGGACTTCCCAATTGTGTTACTATACAACGAAATGTAATCAGAGTAAAAAATTAGTTGTAATAAAACAAATAGATAGCTAGATAGAGCACTTTAATTTTATTTTCCATCCAAAAATCCTACATAGTAAACTCGTGGATCCAGTTTTCATTTATTTCATTGAAAGATAATTTAAATTTAGCTGTTTCATAAGATAAATTGGCAAAACTACTGATGAGAACTGGAGATGAATTTTGAAAATACAGCATCACTTGCATCATTTTGGATAAAAGTTAAAGATGAATATGCTGAGTTTGCTGAAGTGTTTTTTAAAATGTCTTTTTCCATTATGTTAACATAACTTCTGTGAGAATGGTTACTAAGGGCACCATTCAAACAAAATATAGTTATATTTAAATATACAGGGTCCGGCAGAAGTAAGGCCTGCTTGAGTGTGGTTGGCAGGGGACGTGAATGTCTCATACAAGAGGGACAGCAATTTGAATATTTCACCTAAAATGTCATATGGTATGCTTGAATGTGATATTGTTATGTTACAGAATTACATGCTTATGATTTTGTAATAAAAGATTTTGTAATAAAAAAAGGAGCATTATTTATGCCGGACCCTGTATCTTATCCTATGCAAACATCATAAATCCAACCTAAATTAAATAAATCAACATGTAAAAATCCAGATTCTTTGTCACATTAAAAAACTTTAAATATTGGTATGCACATTGTTTATTCAAAATGCGTATAGGACTTTAATATTGGGAATTGCTTTTAATTTAAAACTTTTTAAAACAAATATATTTTTATTTGTTATTGTGTTCCCCAGTTATAAAATTGTTTGCTCTTTAGAGTAAGAGGAAGTAACTATGAACCTGTGTATGTCTTATAACAACACATATTCTGTATGATTTTACCTCCTTTTCAATGTGTGATAAAACAATATGCAATAAGCAATTTCTAGCACAGACTAACTAACACCTTTTTTCTTTTCCTCACTCTCCAAAGTGATATAACTGCAAATAGGACTTTACAAAAGCTGTACACAGTAGCTTTTCTAAAATGAAAAATGGAAACACCCTAAACATTTAAATACAGATGAATAATCAAGTAAATTAGGATATATTATGAATTATTGTCAATTACTGAAAGTCAGAATTTCAAGAAATATTTAACAGTGGGACAAAAAACACTCAGATTTCATCAACCTAGCAAGGTTATGGAATGTTAAACATAGACTATGTTCTATAAAGCCATGAAATGCTACTTTTCGGTGTGAGAATATTACTTGCCTGGATCAAGTATATTTGTCCTTCATCCACGCATACAAGTCACCTCTTCACTGATCATCAGTCAAAATGAAATGATTCTTCTCTGCGCTTCCTCTACGCCCTGAACTTAGATTTTATTGTGCTTGTGGCGCGGTCTCGTTTCGGGTCTTGCTGCTTCCTGCTTTCATTTGCGCTGCCCGCCACTGACCTTGAGATTATCCCACGTGAGCTGCTAAACCCTGGTTTGTCGAATGCGCAAAAAAGAGACAGAGCTCTGATTTTGGATGATGTGCTCAAAGCAAGTTTCTTGCTTAATTGAAGGACTTACACCTTAAATGGGAAATCTCGAGATTGATAAACATCAAAAATTAGAAAGAGCTAAAGGCAAATGAAAACTGACATCGATTTCAGAAGTTGCACACATACTTATTGCAAACCATAAAATGGAGGCTCTGAACATATGTTTGAAAGACTATCTCTTCCCTTCTTGGATTTTGTCAGGTCCATTGATCATTTAAAGAGCTGTTACACCAGCAATTTATTTAAAAACTAGGCTGCTCTTCTCAGCAACTTGTCTAATTAGCATTAAAGTCACAAGGCTGCATTTCGCTTAAATTATTTTCCTTTTGTTAATTTTCTGGAGGGGAGGAAATTGCCAAAACGAAGAAAAAATGGTATAAAGTGACAAAGTATTGACCAATCATTAAACTACAAATGCCATTTTTTCCCTGTTATTTATCAGGAACTCAAATGGGGCTTTCATTAGTATTTCACCTCAAAGCTCTAATTGTAAATCTATATCCTGACTAATATGATAAATATAATGTGGGACTTAGTTCCGCTTCTCAGTATGTAGTGCTTTTAGATATTTAAATTCTATTTGTGGTAATGGCTAGTTTAAATTTCTGCTAATAATGGAAATCCATCACGCTTACAAAATCTTTGTTGGGTTTTTCAGTATTTGTCATGAGTCTGACTAAAGAACTCTCTGAAGTTCTTATACTGGCAGAACTACAGTATTCTGTAGGCTGGGTTTATAGAACTAGCCAAGCAATAAGGGTTAACAGGCCCTCCACTCCCTCACCCTGAAATCCCCATCATGCAAATTAACGTTCTGCTCAATTGTAACTAACCAATCGTGCAAACTAGGGCATTCAGTAAAAATCTGAAGTAGAAGAACCAATAACCTGGGGCCTTTAGATGTAGAATTTTCACTTTATGCCTTTCTACTTCTGTCTGCTAAGCAATATTTTAAAATTACCACTGAAGAATAAGACACAACACCACCTATATTTGAACACAAGTCTAGCCTCCAGACAGATGTCCTATTGCAATCTCACTGAATGTTTTGAGTTTTCAACTTACCAGCTCTGAATTGCACCAAATCAGGTTCCTGCTGCTGCCATGAAAGTAATATAATCATAGACTGGGACTTTAGCCAGTATCTAACCCACTAGTTCTCAGCAAAGGTAGTACCACCTTCTAGGAGCATTTTAGAAATTTGTGGGTGCATTTTTAAAATTATTTATTTATTTATTTTTAGAGAGAGAAGGGAGGGAGACAGAGAGGGAGAGAAACATCATTGTGAGAAAGAAACATCAATGGATTGCCTGTCATACGTGCCCCAACCAGGGAATAAACCTGCAACCCAGGTATATGCCCCGAATGGGATTGAACTGATGACCTTTTGCTTAGCAGAATGATGCTCAGCCAACTGAGCCACACCAGTCAGGATGGCGGGTGTGTTTTTGAGTGTTGCAATTACTGGGGATCTAACTGGTATTTAGTGAGTGGGAGCCAGAGATACCAGATGTCCTATAACATGTAGTACAGCTGCCCCAAATGAAGACTTATCTCACATCCCAACTGACTTGCAAGTATCTCTCAACTGTCAGCGATTCTCATACTTTAGCCTGCATCGGAATTACCTGGAGGGCTTATACTAACATGAGTGCTAGTTCATCTCCAATTTTCAATTCAGGGGGAGTAGTAGAGTGGGGCCAGAGAATTTGCACTTTTAGTAAGTTCCCAGGTGCTGCTGGAGCTGCTGGTCCATGGGCCGCATGTGGAGAGCCATTGCTCATGATACGGAGTCGTGTAAATGGAAAACGTGTTTATAGTTAGCCAGAAAACTGGATCCATTTTAAGTGTAAAAAGCTATTTTTACACTGAATATACACTGAGTATTCTGGTATGGCAACTACCACATAACTTAAGAGAAAAAACTTGAACGGTGTTGTGGTCAGACGTTAACAAGTGTGTGTGACATTTCGGGAAATCACATCATGGCAGAAATCAGTCATTACCAGAGCCATTGCCAGCACCAATACCACATACCTCTACCTGCCTCCATTCATAGCTTTTACATGTAAATATGTAACAGAGGAGGTCTGAAACTTTTTTAACAAACAGAACCAAATATTATTAAATTAGTAGAAATATGAAAATCAGAGATATCTCTGTATTTCATTAACGTAAGTTGCTTCAAGCTATTTATACCATTGCCATACCATTAGAACATGGACATAAAAATTAAATATAGAAATCATTCATTTTTACAGATGTCATTTGGTTTTCAATCATATTCTGATATTGTTCCCAGAGGTCTGCCCTAAAACTTCTCTACATCCTCTTCATCACTGTTTACTTTTCTAATCCATTCTCTATTCCCTGCTGCATGTCAAAGAAAACAGTACCCCAGGAATGTTTAGGTGCTAGAGACCCATAGAAGGATTTCAAGGTAGGGTATACTTTTTTCCTATCACTACTCTCTCCTATGTCATAATATAAAGAATTATTTTGATACTACACTTAAATATAGGGCCCACTTCATTTGCAGTAATAATATACTCCATTATATCTACTTTACCATCTCTGATTTCTTTTGATCTGTTAACCTGTCTTTAGTTAAGGTTACTTCTCTCTTTTTCCTACTATATACAAATAAGCCTGACCTTACTTTTTTAAAGATTTTATTTATTTATTTTTAGAGAGGGGAAGGGAGGGAGAAAGAGAGGAAGAGAAACATCAATGTGTGGTTGCCTCTTGCATACCCCCCACTGGGGACATGACCCACAACCCAGGCATGTGCCCTACATGGGGAATCAAACCAGCAACCCTTTGGTTCACAGGCTGGTGCTCAATCCACTGTGCCACACCAGCCAAGGCAAGCCTGACCTTTTTATATTGGCTCTAACACTATTTTCTGATTTTAATGTACATCCTTACATCTCTTCTTTTATTTCCTATACTACTTCCTAAGAATGACTTCTGATCACCTGATATCTAATAAATCTAAGGATTCATTGTAAGAAAGTAGAATTTTCTGACCTCTTCAATATTTTCTTCTGTCAAGTCACACCTGAATGTTTGCCTGTTTAAATATATATGAATATTTTAGAAATTACTTTCTTTTTAATTAGAATATTATACCTATTTTGCTTGGAATTATATTTGTAGTAGGTTATATTATACATAAATTTCACTTCAGGGTAATAGAGTATTTGAGTTATTTGTTATAAAGGAGATGTTGGCTCTGATAAAGCTGAGAACCACTGATATAGTTCAATCTGTTCAGTTATTTTTGGTGGAAATAGAAATTCACTGTGAAAAACTTAATATATCTATCTGAGAACCCACCGATATTTTAAAAAACCAACTATTCTAAGTTCTGAGTTTACCAATTTCAAATTCAATAATCATACAACTAGAATAAAAATAATGTAGTTATTTTTCTCCTTTTCCTTTTCTCAGGCAAAAGGCATGGAGCTGAGTGCAGAGATTTATGTAATTTCTGGTCATGGATTATAACAGCAACTGAATTTTCTTCATGGCTTCAGATAAAATTTTTCTATAGAAAATTTCATTTATAAATTTTCAACAACTAAAATCTATAAATCCACAGATTCTTTTTTGAGTAAAAGAAATTGTGTTATAGATGATTCCTTCTTCATTATAGCATAACTTTGCTCTGCCTTGAGATGCTAAGAATTTGGTTCAGGCAGCATTTTGAAAGAGATACATTTCCAGGGAAAAGGCACAGAAATGGAGGCAATCATCTTCAACTGACAGAAAAGAGTGGTGAACTCAGAATGGCTGAGGACTTAATCAATACGGAGTCCAGGTAAGCACAACCAAGTACCAGATTATTAGAGAGCAGCCTTCCAAAGGGCAATACCTCCAGTCCAGGAAGAGTCTGGGGGCTTTGGAAGCCCGGCTCAGCGTTTATGAAGCACTCCCATTGCACACATCACAGATTGCTGAGTGTCGGTCAAAAGTTTACTACCACAGGATGCAATAATTGAATGTCTTTGTACGTGACCTAAAGAAATGAATCATTTTTAGCAGCTTACCTTGGCCTTCTACAGAATCGATGCCACTGCATTGGTATTATTGCTGTTATTGTTGTTGTTACAATTGTTTTATGGTTATAGTTTTTATATTTGTTGTTTTATGTTGCTCTGGGAAGACTCAGGGGATGTCAGTGGCTGAGTTGTGTGGCATTGTGGTGGGGGCCATCCCCTCCCCACACTTTCCTGTGAACCTGACTGGTGCTTCCCCCTCAGCGTAGATCCACTGGCCCCACCCTCTGGGTGATTGCCCCATCTGCCTGACTCCTAGTGCCTCCACCTTCACACGGTAGGGGCAACATCTGAGACAGACTGAGCTATGTGGCTCTGGGGTAAGGACCACACACCCCACCTCCCCCAAAGCCTGACTGTCACCTCTTCTTCATTTGAGATCCACTAGGCCCATCCTCCTGACTCCATGTGCACAGTCCTTCCACCTCCCAGTGGCCCTGACCTGCAGAATATGAGGTCTTCTCCTGGCAGAATATGAGACAGATTGAGTTGTGTGACTCTAGAACAGGGACCATTTTTCTTTCACACACACCCAATGAGAGCAGAGCCCTCCCTTCACACAGCCAAATCTTGGTCTTTTGGGGCCTGATAAATTCTGCTGGCCTCACCCTGATGATTCGCTGAGACCCCACTCCAACACAAAGGTATGCGAGCACCCAATGGCTGGCAGCTAGACTTGGTATACCTGGGACACTGGCTGAATGGCCTCAGATCCAGTACTGGCACCAAATTTGAACCTGCATTAGTCTTGTGAACACCACTCACCTCTGTCTGGTGACTTATTGAGAATGTATCTTGTGCACTCTTTCAATGACTGAACCTAGTGGCAGCCAGCAGGTGGAGGCAGGCAGAGGCAGCTTTTGGGGTGCCTTGGGACTTTTCCTGACTTGCCTTTTGGCCCAGTGCTGATAACAGCCAGTCATGGTGCACAGCTTGGTCCTTCCCACATATAACCAGGCCCAGCAGATGTGGCCACAAATGGTGGATTGCTTATAGCTCCAAACAGGCTGCCCAGGGCCAGTCACAAGCAGTGTCCAACATTGGACTAAACTGGACTCCCACCCAACAGGCCCAGAACCAACATAACCAGTGGCTAGCTTCAGACAACATCAGAGCAGGATCCCATAAGATTTCCAAGTAGCATATACAAAGGGAGATCTTGGCAGGCACCAAAACCTCCTGAGGCAAATTCCACTTCATGTGGTCAGCACCTGCACAACACCTCGCACAAGGTGGTCCCAGTTATGCTTCACAGTCACTCAGCCTGAGGGTCAATGCTACGCATGAATTGGTCAATAGCAATCAAGACTCTATTACAATGGGAGGGCCCACATATGCCACACAAAGGACATTTCTAGAGTACCCAACTCAGGTGATCGAGGAGACTGCTCTACTAGATCCCACAGGAGAGCTGCTACATAAGGCCACCCCACCAAGACTGGGAGTCATAGCAGAGCTAGTGCATAGAAACAGACATAAAGAGGTAGCCAAAATGGGGAGAAAAAGAAACATGCCATAAGTGAAAGAACAGGAGAAATCTCCAGAAAAGGAGCTAAATGAAATGGAGGCAAGCAATTTACACTTATCAGATAAAGAGTAAAAGCAGTGATTATAAGGATACTCAACGCCATGGAAATTGACATAGAAACCATAAAAAAGAAATGAAGAATACGCTGGAAGGGCCCTGTGGCTCAGGTGTTTGGAGCATCATTACATGGACTGCCATGCTGTGGGTTTGATTTCCAGCCAGGGCGCACATTCAGGTGCATATTTGATCCCCAGCCAGGACACGTATGAGAAAGCAACCAATCAATGTTTCTCTCTCTCTCTCTCTCTCCCCCCACCCCACTCTCTATCCCTCAAAGCAACGAAAAAATGTGTCCTCAGGAGAAATCAAAAGCCTTGCATTTCCTGTCAAGACAGCAGTGTAGGAAGGCATGACTCACTTCTTCACACAACCACATCAAAATTACAACTAAAATGTAGAACAGTCATCACTCAGAACCATCAGAAATCAAGTTGAATGGAAGTCTAACAACTACGGAATTCAAGAAACATCCACACAGACTAGTAGGAGCAGTGGGCTGGTCTCTCACACGTGTGGTGGATAAAAACTCGGGAAGGATATCTTAGGAGCAAGGCGTCCCAGCCCCACACCAGGCCCCCAGCCCAGGGCTCCAGTGCCAGGAAGGTAAGTCTCCACAACTTCGGGGTGCAAAAGCCAATGGAGATTGAGTTGGTGAAAAACCCAAGCAGCTCCTCTTAAAGAACCCACACACAGACTTACGTACTCAGACTCACTCCCTCTGAGCTCCAGCACTGGGGTGGCAGCTTAAAGGGCACCAGTTACATACTAAGAAAGACTGACGTGTCTGGCATCGGGTCAAGCAGAGGCTATTGTCCCTTTTCTGAACCCTCCCCCTACAAAGTAATGGAACTGGCAGGCTGGTGCCATATCTGAGACCCCATCGACCTGACTAATACTGGCCCATTTTGGAGATCCTCAGAGACTTTGCCCCACACAATTTATAGGCCCATCCAAACTATTTTTGCATATGAATGGCTGGTCTTGGCTCAGGCTTCTCAACTTCCTAAACCCTCTCAAGCAAGCAACTGATGGCCTCAGTGAACCCCAGGCCTGGCACTAGCAGCAGCCAGCCTAGATTCATAGCTTGGCTTCACCTGAATCTCCAAACCCAGCACAAGTAGCAGCCATCTCAGATTGCTTTATAGCTCAGGCAGGGTGTCCCCGTTAAAACACAGATGGGGGCTGACCGGGGCCTGCACCACCCAGGAAACACCAGGGCCAGCGCACCCAGTGGACAGCTACAGACCACGTCAGAGAACCCCTCCCCTCCCCTCCACAGGTGATCATCCACGGAGAGCAGAGGTTGATGGTAAGTGATCACAGCCAATCCCTGCAGCTGACTGACCTAGGTAATCCTTCCCACTGATTTACCAACAGCAACCAAGGCTCAGCTACAAGAGGAAGTTGTACTCAGCCCACAAGCAGGGCGCACCTCAAGTACCCAGCATGGGTAATAGGGGAGGCTGTGCCACTGGACTGTACAGGACACCTCCTACATTAGGCCACATTACCAAGACACAGAGTCAAAGCAACTCTACCTAGTACATAGAAACAAACACAGGGAGGCCGCCAAAATGAGGAGCCAAAGAAACATGACCCAAATGAAAGAACAGATCAATACTCTAGAAAAAGAGCTAAACGAAATAGAGATAAGTAATCTATCAGATACTGAGTTCAAAACTCTGGTTATAAAGATGCTCAGGGAACTGAATAAGGACCTCAGCAGCCTAAAAGGATCCAGGCAGAAACGAAGTATACACTAATTGATAGAGAAACAATAGTAGAGCAAAGTTGAGAATCAAATCAATGATGTGGAACATAAGGAAGCAAAAAACAATTAATCAGAACAAGAAGAAAAAAGAATTTTAAAAAGGGAGGATAGTATAAACAGCCTCTGGGACAACTTCTAGAGGTCCAACATTTACGTCATGGGGGTGCCAGAAGAAGAAGAGAAAGAACAAGAACTTGGAAATCTATTTGAAAAAATAATGAAAGAAAGCTCCCCTAATTTGGTGAAGGAAGTAGACATGCAAGTACAGGAAGCACAGAGAGTCCTAAACAAGATGGTCCCAAAGAGGGCCACACAAAGGCACATCATAATTAAAATGCCAAAGTTTAAAGATAAAGAAAGAATCTTAAAAGCAGCAAGAGAAAAGAAGTTGGTTACCTACAGGAGGTACCTACCCTCCAGGGTAGCAATACTTACATCAGACTAAAAGACTTTAAAACAAAGACTATAATAAGAGACAATGAAGGACATTACATAATAATAACAAAATTAATCCAACCAGAGTTTATAACCCTTATAAACACTTACGTACCCAACATTGGAGCACCTACATATGTAAAGCAAATCTCAATGGATATAAAGGGAGAGACAGGAAAGGTAGACAAAAAGGAAACAGGTAAGAGACTGTTGCAGCACTCCAAGTGAGAGAGGAGGATGGTTGGAACTGAGGTGGTATCTGCATTTTGTAGATGACTTTATATATCATGGGGACAGAATGAATATAGGATAAGGGAGTATAATGTCTAAATTCTCAGGTTTTGGCATAAACATCTGGGTAGATTACATTATTTAATTTGATAAAAAATATTGGGAGAGTTGTGGGAATAGGGTAGGAAAAATGAAAATAGGTTTTATTTGGGACATATTAATACTGACATGCCCATAAAGACATCTAAGAGGAGATGCCAAGTAATTCATTTGATAAATAAACCTAAGCTTTAGATATAAAGTGAGGATATATATTCTGAAGTCAACAGCTTATACTTTTCTTAAGCCATATCCATGAATGCTGTCACCTGGGGATAGAGTATAAAAAAAGGAGAAAATTTAGAACAGAGTCCCATACTTCTCTGTCTTCTCCTTCTACTCCTTCTCTTCTAGGAGCAAGCCAAGTGGGGGGAAATATATAAAGTTATGCCTGGTCACATCCTGGGACTGTGATTAAGTGGATGATAATTCCTCATCACCCAGCTGTCAGTTTTGCAACGCATGTTAATTAATTAAATGGCGGATTTGCTTGGTAATTGTATGGCGATCTTATAATAACCTTCTCTTATGAAGTTTTTAGTTAGCTTTAGTGTCTGTTTTGTTGTGCTTTTATTTTTGCTTTTTTGCATTCTATTTCCTACTCATTTGAGCAGGAAATTACCAAGAAACCATAATTCCAATTTTTTCATTATTGTCACCATTGTCTTTGAACAAAATGAACAAAAACCATGGAGTCAGAAATGGCAGCAGGGGAAAGGAGTCACAATAATACAATGGAAATCCAAAGAAAATAGACTTATATAACATTTTTAGTGTGTACATAGTATGTTCACCTATGCTTTTCATACAGCAGATACTTGGAGCAGAGGAATCTGATGTGCCCCAGTATCCAAGATATCATGTAGACACTGGAGATGGGGGAAATAAGGATAAGCCTTCAATGAACTTTCAACATACTTAATAATTCTTCAATACACTGTATTTCACAGTGCTATACTTTACCTAACTTTCAGAATGGCATACACTTTTTTATTTAATGATATTAGGGAAAGAAGAAGGGAGATTAAGAGAGTAACATCCATTTGTCGTTACACTTATTTATGCATTCACTGGTTGTTTCTTGTCTGTGTCCTGACCAGGGATCTAACCTACAACCTTAGTGTAGGGGGATGATGTTCTAACCAACTGAGCCCCAGACCAGGGCAGAATGGCATACACTTAAAAAAATTTTTTTTTATTTAACAAATTCAGAAATTAAGACAGTTTTGCCCTGCAACAATACAAAAAAGGGAAGAATTAGTATAAAATTTTGTATAATAGCTAAGTTTAAGGGTTGAGCAATTAGGTGAAAAAATATGTACAAAATTAGAATATATATATATTCTACATATATACGTATATGCAGAGCTGGAGTCATTTGATGGAATGAAACCCTACTTTTGTACAATTAAACAAAATTTTTCGGTTATAGCCAGAGTCATTACAAACTAAAATCCATAACATTTTAAAATAAGCCCAAGAGAGTGAAACACACAGTGCTTTTAATCTTTTCTAATCATATCAGAAGAGTTTCATTCACATCTTCAAAAAGTATTAAATGAGACTTTACACCAAATTAATTATTGAGAAGAAAAAAGAAAGGAACAAATTTTATAAAATTGAGAGACAGCATAAAATCCTGTCCTATAAAGAAGTCTCTGCACAATTAGGCTTGGTACATCACCTGACCGTGTGGTTAGTCTTTTACCAGAGATGCAAAATAGGAATCTGGGCTAGTTTGAGGATAATGTCTACATATTCAGTAGGGATGGGTGTTAAGTACCCTGGTTTATTGCATCCTGTTTATTGCAACATGAATACCTTAAAATGACAATTTAATGTCGCTGAAATTATAAGGAGTACATTTTCTGCCAGCCACTTTTTAGCAAAAACCTGTGAGATGTGACTAGAGACCAGAGGCTAAATCTTTATTACATTATGGAAACAAGAATGAATTTCTGAAAATGAAAGGGCAACTCCCAGCTGTGAAGAACTTTATGTTTGTTTTTAACTGACTTTTCACTCTCAAACCATGACTCACATTTATGTTTCCCAATCTACAACATGCCCTTGAGGCTGAGACTTTTAAATTTAAACTTGAGAACTTTGATTTGTTGAAACTTTTGAGGCATAAATATAGAATCTGTGTGACCTTCGTCAGGGTGGGAAAACATTGGTCAACTATGAAACACTGCCACCCTGGGGGTAACAACCTTCAGTAGAATACAATGACCAAGAGAAAATTTCACACGATGAGGTGTTTCTGTGTTTGTTTTTAGAAAAAATAAATAAAAAATATTATATTTCCTGATTTTGAAAAGTAAGAACAGGAAGCATAACGACCTGTATCTTTTAACCCTCATTGCTATGGAATAGTTCAACAATAACAGTAACAAAAGTACATTTATTACTATGATTGATATTTCAAACAGGCAAAAGGACAAGGAGATGAGTTACGTCAGAGGGCAAAGGTGGAAAGCAGGAGAGAATCCAACTGAGTAAAGCAGGGAGGAGAGAGGAGAAAGAACCACCTGCTGAAAAATGCACAAAAAGAACATCTTTCTCATTAGGATTCGGTTTTGATGAAAATAACAGAAAAAGCCAAAATAACAGTGGTTTAAACAAAGTAAATATTTATTTTTCTCACACATAAAGGCCTAAGCAGGCAGGACAGCTCTGGCTTCGGGCCCCCCCATCATCGGTGACCCTGGCTCATTCAGCCATTCCCTGTCCACCCTAATATGGCACCACATAAACCAAGGCAGCTGCTCACATCCCCCCATCAAGTCCATATTTTAACCATGCTTTGGGCGTAAGGGATAAAGGAAAACATGCCTTCTCCCATTAGCCAAGTTTCCTCAAAGTTGCATGCTTTCCCTAATAACACAGCCAAGCCTAGATGTAAAGGAGTCTAAGAAATGTAAACATCATTTCAAGTTTAAAGGTGAAATTTCTGTTACTAAGTAAAAAGGAAAGAATGGATATTTCTATAACAATTAATACTCATTTTCATCAAAGTCCATTATTGATTCATTTTTCTAAAATCACAAAAACTAAGGGTTTTTTGTTATAACAAACTAATATTTCCCAATTCTTCTAAACAGTCAGGTTTTTCTATATCTATGTTTAATAATAAAATAATATTTTAGAAGTCAATATGTATTTCCCCATGACATTTTAAAAATTTTCTTCAAATGGAAAGGAATTACCTGAGATTTTACTCTGAGGATCTTCTCATATTCAGTCAATTCACTAGGCCTGCTCATATCTGTGGTATTTTCTTCTCCCTACAATTCTAATTTACAGCAGACCTATCAGTGTAATTATCTAAGGCATCCAATTTCATGTATTCTATCACTAAAAACAAAATATTAAATGTAATACTAACTGTAATTAGGTGGTTATTCCTTTGTAAGACACTGCATTTAAAAAAATGAGAAATATCATTTGTCTTTGTTTAGAATTATGGAAATAAAGCTATTCTTTCTATTGGGAATGACTCTAAAATAATTTGTGTTGAAGAAAAAATGCACTGAGAATTACACTTATGTAGTACTTACTAATATTGAAATATGTAATCAAATTTTGATGAATGGAAAGTCAATGACTTCCAAGGCTAGGCCATAAAATGTTTCTACCTGGCTTTCTCTTTCTCCCAGGACATGAACCTTAAAAGCTCTGAGCTACCATGTAAGACTCCAGGTAATCACGCTCCCATGATGAAGAGACTAATGAAGGGAGAACACATAAAGAGCAAGATGCCCAAGAAGCCCCAGTGTGGGGTATGGCAGTGACACAGGGGCTTATCATAACCATCTCTTCTTCCAAGAACATATATTATCTAAGACAGGACAGTATGGCCAAAGGTTATTGAATCCATTGATTTGTTACCTATTTATGCTGACTCACATAATTACAATATATTCAATAACGATCTGAGATCCATCTCTGGAAAACTTGAAGTGCAAGATTAACAAAAAATACTGAAGACTTAAAAGACATGGCAGTGTATTTACTTTGCTTCAAAAAATAAAATATCAAAGTATTTCATTAAATGAGCAAAGACTTTTTTGAGGCTTTGTGACTTTTACTGAAACAAAGACGTACTCACTTTAGGAAGAGAAGGAAACAAGCATATACAGGATGTATAAATTCAATGGAAAGAGCAATGTATAATTTCAAAGCCCTTTCATGCATATGTTTTTAGCCAAACTTCACAGCAGTTCTCCACAGGAGAAAAGGAAGTTTTTAGTTCCACTCTAGAGATAAAGGAACTGAGGTTTAAAAAGGCTAAGAGTATCTCTGCTCAAGCACCACTTTCTCTACAACGACCCTAAGTTGCGCCCCTCTTTTATGAGTGTTTATAGCACCGAGTTCTTCTCCTTTATAGGGTTATAATAGTTAGAATTGCATTTATTTGTGTGATTAAATATTAAATTTGTCTTCCCCACAAGCTTGTACATTTCACTGGAGCATAGACTGTGTTTATATTTGCTCCCCATTGTTATCTTTAGCACTTCCCACAGTCTGGTTTATTATTAGTATTCAATAATATTTTATGAATCAATGGAGTCATAATATTGATTAAATAATATCCATAAAGCACCAAATCATTGAAGTGAATCTGAACTTCCAAATTGCTAGCTCTTCAATGTTTTGAAAACATTTTATCTTAGGTCTATTGATGGTTAAAAATAATGTAATCTCACAAGATATTTAAAATGCTCTTCTGCTGAGCTATAATTCAGATTTTTAAACTCAGTCATGAGAAAAGAAATAGATAATTATGTACAAATCATGAAAGTGGAAGTTTGTTTCCAAAAAAGTATTTTTATTTATTCATTTGTTCAATTATTTATGAATTTTTTTCAACAAATACTTTTTAGCACTTCCTATGCACTTAAAACCATATTAGGTTCTTTGAGGAATAGAAAATTAAATACAATATTTAGTCTCAGTCTCAGGATTCTTAAAATCAATTCTAAGAGACTAGAAATTTCATCTCATGTTAGTTTTTAAAATGGAAGAGAATTACAAAATGAGTTCAAAAGTACTGTGCAGGGAATTAACCCTATTAGGTATTTATTGGAGACTGACGTTGTTAGAAATACTTTCATGCAACAGGCCAAGGTGAAACAGGATAAGTCATGATGGACTGGCTGTGGAAACTGCATGGAAGGCTGGGGCAACCAAGTACATGGCAGAGCTGTTGGGAGAGGGAATGAGGTGGCTGTGATGGAGAGGTGGGCAAAGGGCAGATCGTGGAGCCCTTGTGTTCTCCTGATTCTGAAATCTGTTGGAAACAATGGCATAATCTGCCTCTTAAGTCACCCTGCAAATAATGTTGATGATAGGATGGGATATGTTAGGATGCCAATGGCTTATAGAAATCAAGGAGATGAGCTATGAATATTCAAGGTAATATAGACATGAGGCATCAGAATATAGAAGCTACAATTCTTGGTTATTGAGTGAATATTGTTGGGGAAGGGAGTTGAGTAAGATGTAGAGACACAGTATAAGTCCTGGGATCCTTGTTCCAGAAGTTGGGAAGAAGATGGTACCATTTTTCTGAAAAGGAAAAAAAAAACAACAACTGTAGAGCATGCAAATTTATGAGAAAGGATAAGTCACTGAGCTTAAGAACATACAGATCAAGGTAGCAGTAGATGCAATGGTAGATATCAGTGTGACCCTTGAAATAAAATAGAGAAAATATAAATAGACCGCACAAGAAGGATTGGTACAAAGTGGAACAACAGAAACGAAAATATCATTTGAAAGGCATCAGCACATGGTAATTTAGATTAAGTTACAGGAAAGCAGGAGGATAAGAACAGAATCCTGGAGAGTGCCAAGAGCTATGGTTTGAAGAGAATTAGAGGAGATTGAGAGGGATTTGCCCACAAATGGGAAAATTAACTAGTGAGACTAGTGACCCCAAACCAAGACAGGAAAGCATGTGCAAAAAAAGAAATAGTTAACAGCGTCTTGTGCTGCTGAAAGTTCAAATAAAGTGAGAACTAAAAATAAAATGTTGGATTTGACAATTAGGAAATTATTGGTAACCACTGTGAGAGCAGTTTCAGTGGGGTGACAGGCAGAAAGCAGTTTTCAGTCGACTGAAGAGGAACTGGCCGGTGAGGAAGCCAGTTCTTCGGTGAGAAGAGATTAATTTTCAGAAAGTTTGGCTGTAAAGAGAAGGTGAAATATAGGCTGTGTGGCAAAGGGAGGGTCTTTTTATTTTAACATGGCAGAATAGAGAATGAGTATTTGCTGAGGGGGTACAAACTGGTAGAAAGAAAATTATTGATTTAACAACATCCTTAAAGAATTAGGAAGACATGAGATCCAAATTACAGGTAGAGATATTTGTTTCAAATAAAATACTGTGAAATGAAAGAAAGTTGTTAAATGTGAAACTCAGTGTCATAAATTTGTAGGAGAGGAAATTGCTGCCGGATACTCTCAATGTCCTCAATAAAATTGAAGGTACAACAGAAAGGATTTGACAGTAAGTGACACAGCAAAGGAGAAATGGGCGGGTGGAAAAGAAGCACAGAGCTGTTCGGGGTGAGAGTAATGAGGTGATAGAGGGGATGAGGGTCTTTTATTTTTATATGTTGACAAAATTGATACTAAAAGTATTTAACTGATACAGCATACATCCTGTCCATCAGAGTGGACCGCACGCAATTAAGAATGTTGGAATTGGGTCCTGGAAGCTCTTTCTGGACTAGATTTTCCCACTTCCCTGTAGTATGGTTGGGGGGGAGGGGCGTCCGGCGTGTTCTTGGAGGGATGGCGTGGTTAGCGAAGCCAGTGAGTACTGGGGAGCCTCACAGTAGCAATTGTTTTTCAAATTGTAGGCAAATATTTTATTACTTTGACAGTTGGTATGGTCATACCTGTACACATGGACTTAATATCAGCCTTTGGCGTTGGCCAGGGATAACAAAGACACTCGGTCAGGCCCGCAGATTTTGTTTATAATCTGTTTTCCATGCCAGTGGGCAAAGAGGTTCAGAACAGAATGGCAGACAGGATTGGTCTAGAGAAAAAAAGTGTTTGTTTGCAGTTCAGTGATTTATTTGAAATCTTTGCTGTGGATTCCAAACAGACAGCTGATGAAAAAGTTGGTTTATGGCTCATTAAAGTTTATCTCTGAATGAAGGGGCTGGAGCACTAGCTGTAGTCACGATAGTGCATGCTTATTTTCTGCCCTGCTTCAACGGCCCATTCCTGCGGGCGGCTCCGAGATTTCTTTTTCATTATTTCTAGCATTCCACTCTGGGACAGACACCTCTTGACTTTTTAGCATACCTCTTCTTTTACTACCGCTCCATGATTATTTTCCACATTAGAATTTTTGATACATTGACCCTACTGTTTTTCATCGTTCACCCCCACAACCCATGTCCTCACTTTCTTCCCATCCAGCATAGAGCCCATGGTCAACCATTAAAGTAACCCCCACATTTCCTTTCCCTCTCTCTCTCCCTCTGAAAAACTAACATGGAAAAACCCCTACCCCTATTAATTACAATCCCCTACCTACTTTTCCCTCTGTACTTGAGAAGCTAAATCCATTGAGGGAAAAGCACAATCATACTAATTTGTCACACTTTAAATTTAAAATCACAGATTCACAGAAGATTCTTACCATTGCTAGACAAACCTACGACACTTCCCTAAATCATCTGCTCTCCCATTCTACCCACCACTAACCATCTCACATGGTTCCCTTGCTTTCTGCTGAAACTGTCAAAGCCCCTAACCCTTCTCACTTTCAGCTGATGCCCTCACTTCCCATTTCATTGATGACTCAGCACGGTATGGCAAAAACTGCATAGAGTCCAATGAGTCTTGAAAATTTCTTGGAAGATTCCACATTGGAAACTAACACATCCTCTCTTAAGAAGCCAGGTAGAACCAGTTTTTCCTCTAGCATTGACACTTTCCTCAGTTTAGTGTTAGATAAATTACATAGCCTACATTCAATTCCACATTGTACAAAACATATCTGTCTTTAGACATTATAATTATACTTTCCACAGCTGGATGCTCACCTATGACATGAATATGGGAAGTGACCTCAGCGGGGGAGAGAGCATACTCATTTTTCCCTCCTCCTCTCACTCTGGGGCATGAGTTTGTTGAATGACATGGTGGGACAAATATTTACGCTACATAAATTTGTAATTCTATAACTTTTTAGTCTCTCATTTTCTGGAGAGTGGGAGCTGCTGAGTGTGCAATGTTAATTCACATTACCTAACAGATGTGTGATGTGACCTCACTAAAAAAATATGATGCATTTTATGATTCTTGTTAAATGGGATGATCTCTTTATGATGCTTAGCCCAGTCAGTGCCTGGCATATAGGAAACAGTAAGTGTTAGTTATTATTAGTAGCAGTATTCATATTCTAGAGTTTATGTCACAGATATGTGGGGAGGACATGTGAATATGAAGATAGATGGTGGCATATGATAAATACTGAGTGACTACAAGAGGAGCTTAGAGCAGAGAGAGGTACCGTCAGAGGCACCCTCAGTGCTTCAGTGTGCAGTGTTGTGCATGGAGTGCATGCTGTTGCAGCAAGGAAGAGCTAGCGTCTGTGAACCAACAGTTTAGATAGGAAACGGGGCAACCTTGGCGATAATTTCCAGGCCATTTCCAGAAAAAATATAAGCCACGACATCAAAGTTTACATGCATATATTTCTTAGTTTTTAAGAAATGATTACCTTCATTATGTCATTTACTCCTCGTGGAATGTAGTTGACGGAAGGGCAGGTATTCCTGTTCTCATATTACTAATGAATTAACTGTCCTTGGGAAGTTCAGCTTGCCCACCCTCCTTCACTCGGTGGTTGAGCCCAAAGAAGAGCATGTACAGAGTGGTTCTCTGACTCAAATCCAGGGACTTATCTACTGTGTTCTTCCTGTTTCACCTGCAGTGATAATTCAAAGAGAATAAAATGTGCTGCCATAGGAAGTGCCAGGCTTAATATAGTGCTTAAAGTACTTTGTTCTGTTGACAAAGTCCATTTAAAAAGAATGAGAAAATCTTTTAAAACTTGGACAACCATTAATACTTTATTCCGTTAACTAGACACGCTGGCACTATCTTAATTCAGGTATTTGTAAGCAGGAAAGAGATGCTCAGGTGTTTTGTTTATTTTTCCACGATGTGTTTCCTAGCCCATCTGGCAGAAGCAATTTCCTTTTGTGTGCCTTTAAACTGTGTTATAAAAAAAATTAATTCTACCCTAAGGGCTTTCACTATGACTCTCACAACTTTTCAATCTGGTTATTTCTCATCATCAGTAACGAATTGCTCCTGTGGGGGGGATTGTGCTGGTCAATTTTTGTAGTTTAGCCCATCAGATTTTTAATTAGGTCTTGCCACTAATAAATATCTTTGTTTTCTTTCCAAAGTTGTCAGCATCTATTATAATTATCACAAGAACACGGTGTACATGAGTGTGTATTTATTAATTGGAAAAATGCCTTTTTAAATGGTTTATAATAAGAATGATCATGTTTACTGTCACGTAGACAAGTGGTAAATTAAAAGAATCAATTCAACTAAATGTATGCAATTAATAATTTAAAATATAAATGTGTCTTATAATTGTTAAACCACACTTGTTGCAGAGTTTTCTCGGTGATTTCCATAAGCGGTTAGAAAAATCTGTTGATACCTAACTTCAGATTCCTAAAGGTGTTTGGAAGAGGAAAGAAAAAAGACTAGGAAAATGCTATCACTTCTATTCTTTTTTGATTCACTAATCTAAGTCGGGCTCATATTTGTCATCAGGGACATAAAAGTAAATGAGGCATAATTCCTAATCACTTTAAAAATGTCACAATATCAGTAAGTACCATTTATTCAACATTTTCTGCATAATGGGCAGAACTCCAGGTTTTTTTCACAAAGTACATAAATATTTCCTCATATAAATCTTGTATCAACCCTGGGAGAAAAACACATTGCAAAGAATATAAGATTCACAGAACTAACTCACTGAAGTTATAGACCTAGGAAGTAGCAGGTGGAGTCAGGATGTGGGCTTCTGCCTCTTTCTCTCTATGTCTCTGTCTTTCCCTTGCTACAATATCATAAAAGCTCTAACAGAGCTGGAACCACCATGCCATGGAAATACAGAAGAGTCACTGCATTACTTTTCTTGGCCGCTTCTACTCAAAAACTCTGACCTTACATGTTAGTCAGAGGAGACCACATGCTTACTGAGCTCACTGTTTTTCTCATGCACTCTGTCATCCATGAGAACATCCTGGGGGCAATGTAGTGTCCATCGCACCCCTCTGCATGAATCACCAGGCAGTGCCGAGGCTTTGCTCAGAGCTTCAGATGTTATCGTGCTCTGTCAAAGCCTGGATCCATGACCACGCAAACTCCCCCTGTAATATTATATTCAATCTTTAGTTCAAACAGGCATTTTTTTTTAGCTCTAACTCTCTACCAGGGACTAAACCAGAAGATAGGGATAAATGGAAAATTAAGACATGATGCCTATCTGCAGAAATTCTACAGAAAAGACACCATAAGCTCATTTTAATGAAGATGACTAGCACAGTAGAAATTTATTGGGAGATAAATATTTTTTTTTGTTTTTCTTATTAGAAATGTCCAAAGTCTAAACATTCTCAGATGTGCAAGAATGTCTTGCCTTGGTTGACATGGGGGGTGGGCCATGGGTAGGAAGCAGGTGTGGGACTTAAGAATGTTTAAATATTTAAAACAATTCCTAAAAATATTTACCAAAATTGAATTAGAGGGGCATCTCTTAAAAAGTACAGACTGAGGAAGGCAGATGAGTTGTACATGCTACGTTAATTTTCTGAGTTTCAAACTGTGGTGCCTAATAATTTACCTACTTCTGTTAGATTCATTTCCTTATCTGAAAAAAATGTTAATAGTGTACATTTTTCTTGTATGAATGATGCTAGAATCACATAAGCTTAACATAATATATAGCACATATTGAGGCAGAATGTACATATATAGTAACAGAGTTACTATTTATAATTTCAGGACATGTGTAATTTATATTCAGAAATTCTGACTCATGGAGGATACAGGATATCAGGCTGTTTTGATGATTATTTAAGAGAAATATATCCTATATTTATATGTAAGGAGCAGAACAGACCATGAGAAATACTAGCTTGTATATTCCTGTGACTGAAATATCAGATAATGCTGCTTTTTTGTTTACTTATAGAGCTGTTAGGAATTCTTTAAGCTGGAAGACCTCACACACTCAATATAAGTCTCTGTTTCTTGACCGAGACCAGTGCGCTCTTAAATGCTGATGTGAGTGGCTTGTAGTAATTTTGTAAATGCCTGTGCCACCGCTGTATTGTAGGTTTCACAGCAGGGACCATGATTCCTATCTTTGACTCTTTAGTGCATGACACATAGCAGGTGCTCAGTAAGCAATGGGTAAGAGAGACTGATAACTTTTACCCATTTAAACACTACACATCTCATTTTTATGATATGTACATACAGGACATAAATTTTAGTTTCTAATCACAACATAAATAATAAGAATCACTGAGAAAATTACACAGCAGAGGAAATTGATGTGATTAATGTCACTTTAAATTCATGAGCGCTGTGATCACCAACCTCTAATAAATATTCACTTACGTCCCAAAATCTTGCTATGCGTCTCCAAGAAGCTTGTTCTGCTATTCTTTACTCAACTACTTACTTCATTTTTTACACCCATGACGATTTTATTCTGATGACCTTGCCTCATAATTAACCGATTAAACAGAAGTTATATGGGAAGCTCCTCCTCTTCTTATCACTGAGTCAACAAACCTACCTGACTACACCTGTCTTCTCTCTTTCAGGTGCGATGGAGACGGCATCTCCCTCCCCACACCCAGGTGAGGTCATTCCTTCACAGGCTTTCCATGTCCCTTTGCGGCTCACCTTTTCATGGGCTAATTTTTTTCCTGATTATTTTGCCTGTCGTCTGCAGCATCAGGCTCTCCTCCCACACTGACTTATTCCTCCCAGCACACAGAGATCGCTCACACCACCAGCTTTACCCAATATTTCTTTACATCCCCTTCCCTCGTTCCCTATTTCTCTGCTCCCTTCCATAGCCAACTGACAAGATTTGTCAACATGCACTGTCTTTACTTCCCCGAGATGTTCACTCTTTAATTCACTGTTGTTTCACTTCCACCCCAGCATTTCTCTAAAACTTTTCCAGTCACAATCTCCAATGACCCCCATGCTTTCTGCTCTCGCTGGACCTTCAACCACACATCATACCCTCATAAAATACTCTTCTTTCTCGGAATCCACAATTCCACTTTATCCGGACTTTTCTCCTCTCTTTGCGAACTCCTTCTCAGCCTCCTCGGTTTTCCTTCACTCTACAAACTTATCTTCCCTCTGCACTCTCACTGGGCAATCTCGTCCATTTCTACGATTTTAAATATGTGTGTGTCAATAACGCCACAGTCTATATGTAGCCCAAATCTTTCTTCTTCTCTCCAACTCCATAAATCTAAGTCCACTCAACATATAAATAACAAAATGTATGTTTTTCCCTTTAAGATTTGTTCTTCTCTCTACCTTTCCTGTTTCCGTAAATAGTATGACCACCCACTAAAGTACTCAAGCCGAAAATCATTTAAAATGCCTCTTTCTTGTTCATCTTTTATATTCAGTCTATCAACAAATACTTTCTATACCTTGAAAATTTCTCTCTTCCTTTTTTTCTCCCTTGCCACCATCCTGCCCCAGGTCACCGTCATCTCCCACCTAGACAACTGCTGCAGTTCTTTTACGGGGACCCTATATTTTCTTATTTTGCCCCTAGTTTCCAACGCATTCTTCACACAGCCGGAGATCTTTTATAAACACTCAATCAGACTATGAGACTCCTCCACTTAAAACCCTTCTATGTAATGCTGCTTTATTTACAATAAATATGAATTGCTTATGAGGGCCTACAAGGAACGCCATGATCATATTTACATCTCCCACCTCATCTTTAGCCACTCCCTGTCTTGCTCACTTTCAGCTTCTTAAGCCACTATGCTCATTCCTGCGATAGGGACTCTCTCCTCCCTGGCATGCTCTCCCTCTTGCTCTGTATGTGCTTAAATGCCTCGCATCCTCAAATACTGCTTTCTCAGAGAGAAGCTTTAAACATTAACTCACCGTCGTACCAAGCAGCATTACGCACTACCCATTAATTATTATAAAATGCCATTCATAGGATCTTTTTCATTTGTTACATTTATTAGTCAGACAGATAGCAGGTGGTTAACTCCCACCGCCTTCCCCATTCCCTGGCTCCAGAGTCACTGGTCTCCTTACTGCACCTGCCAGTTCTGAGGGACCGTCCAATCTGCTGTCCTCTCGAACTGTGATATTTATTAATTAAATATCTGCAGGATTTATTTCCTTCAGTTCTTTACTCAAATGTCACTGTGTCAGAAAAGACTTGCATGATAACCCCAAAGACTTTTATGTATATTTTATAGCCTTTATCATATATGCCACACTAATACATTAATGTGTTTATTGGGATTCCTTCCACTAGAATATAACCTCCAAAAGGACAGAGAAGACTTGGTCAGTTTTGATTACTGCTGATTCCTCAACTTTTAGAATTGTAATTACTCATTGAGCAAATGATGAATTGATTTTTTTGTTTACTTGTTTAATATTTCTGGATAATAAGTTCCAGCTCCATGAGAGCCTACCAAAAAGATTGCATGCCTAATTAAATTATCACAGAAGCTATTGATAAACCCCTAATATACCTGCTTCACACATCCACCCAATTTTCCTAACAGAACTAAACTCAATATGAAAAAACTGACCTCATCATTCTATCCATTGAAACATGTCTTTCTGCCTCTACTATTTCCATTAAAGCAATCTGATCCTCTCAGTTATGCAAATTTACATATTTAAAGCCTCCTTTTTTCTCCTTCATGATTAGGTCTTACATCAATAGATGCCAAATTTTAAATTATTACTTCTGCAAGGTCTCTTTGCCTCTTTCTTTCCATTCCCATTGTCACCACACTAGTTCAGTCTTTCTTGTTTGAACTGTTTTAGACATCTTCTAACTCTTCCCTTGGGCTTTACCTCTGAGTGTTTTTGTGTTTGTTTGTTTGTTTGTTGTTGTTTTTTTGATCACATTAATTAATCATAGCTCTTGAACTCAAATCTGTAGTGTCTAAAATTATCTATTTTAGCTACAATGACCATAGAAATTAATGTCCAAGCAGGGACAGTTTTGAGAGGGAAAAGGGCACTATTATTAATTACATTGGGACAGCAGGTATGGACCACAGCTGTCCAGGCAAACCAGGATATATGGTCACCTTGACTTTTACAGGGACTGTGGGTGCCTACACAACAATCATTTCTCCCTTCTTTCTGAAAGAAAAGCTCTTTTTTCCTGGAAATCATTCCCCCTTGACATGATTTAGAGATATAAATTGAATCATCTTAGCCCCCATGGACATTCCATACCTTTTGTCAGTAATTCATTTAGGAAGGAGCATGTGATCTAGTTTTATCCTGTGAAATGTGAGAGTTAGTCTACTTTGGGGAAAAATATTTCTGAAAAATGTTTCCATACATATGTAAAAATAGTTCTTTTTCCTCTCTTGGTTGATGTCTTGTCTGCATTTGACGCCTGCGACTACTGTAGGCAACTTGTGATCATGAGGTGGCCGGCAACGGACAAAGCTGACATCCCAGCTTTAGAAGAGACAAAAGTAAAATGAACTTGGTTCTTTGATGATATCATTGAGATGCTGAGTTAACCAAACCTGGGATACCCTGCCTTCAAAAGTAGAGCACTGTTCTGCTTGGGTTAGGTAACAAATTGTCATTATTATTTAATAAGTTAAGGTAGAGTTTTCCATTACTTTCTACTGAAAGAATTTCCATTTGATGGAAGCTAAATACAAATCTCTCTCTCTCTGGCTTTTGAGACTCCTCACCGTGCTGTGCCACTCCCTGCCCCCCGCACCCACCACCCGCCCCGCCACCTTCAACCTGTTTCAATACAATTTACTTTTGAGCCAAATTGGATTTCTACAATCTGTTTTTGGAATTTTTTTTTCTCATGACCATATCTTTGTATAGGCTGACCCTCATTTCAGAAATACCCTCTATAAATTTCTGCATGCTACAGTCCTTAGGACACACTCATCTCAGATCTTATCTCCTCATGAAGGTTTTCTGACTCCTGAAATAGCTCTTATCCTTTTCCTTGTGAACTCACATTGTAATGAGTTCATACTTTCTAATGACACAGATTTGACCCCACCCTTCAGTGTTATGTACAATTCTAAGCCTTCTCTTACACGTAGTCTTCTGTGTGCCTTCAACACCTGATACAGTATTTTGCTTATGCAGGAAAATATTTCTTAAGTTGAAATTCTGAAAATGTTTCACTGTCTGTAGTTATTAATGAGTTAAGTAATATTTTCTTATAATTTTCAAGGCACCACACTTAGTTGGGTTCCTGTCCTCAGATCACTATTTTAGGATAAAGATTAGGGTAAAATTGAGCATCTAATTAATGATTAACACATTTTTTTGTTGTTACAAACACATGTTAAAAATAATGCAATGCATCTTTTGCACACATCTGCCCTAGGTAACTAGCTGGCCAAAGTGATTATTTTATTGTTAGTGTATTTCTAATATATATATATAAAGAGATCACTGTAAGCATGCCAGAAATCATACCAAAATCTTTATTGAATTAAAAGAAATAGGAGGCAAATACAGAAACATATATCAATTTCTGGTATACTTTTTACTCAAATGAGATACCTTTGATTTAGCATGCTAATATTTCAAGCAGATCTGCGATTCTACTATTCCTGCTCCAGTCCCTTTGTTTTAAAAGACTGAATTTAGCAAGGCAGAGAAAGGTAGGTAGAGGCATGAAGAGACTTACACTGATTGAGTGCCTAACATGTGCCAGACACCATGTTAAGGCCTTTGTGTACATTTTTGTATTTTATCCTCAGAACAATCAACAAGGTAGGTATTTTATCGCCAGTTTACTGATGAAAAATCTGAGGCAGAGAATTTTGCTCACAAACGCAATTTTTAAATGATGCCAGAATTTGAATCCTGGTATTGGTTAATTAAATTCAGATTGTCTTCATCAAATACAACTTAATATTTTGTATTAAAGGTCAAAAGTTATGTTTAGGAATGGAGAATTTTTAGGATGTAAATTGGGAAATTCATAAGTTAGTAGAAGTTGCAAATACATATAATATAATATAATATAATATAATATAATATAATATAATATAATATGATATAACATGATATAACATGATATAACATGATATAATAAAATAAATATTATGTAATTAATATAATATAAAATCCAGTAAGATTATAAGGGGCTTGGAATTGAAATGCTGAAGTGTTTACACTTAGATTTCCATAAAGGATTTCGATGTGGGTAGGTTATTGACAAAGTGAGTATAGAAAGCACAAGTGAGAGTGTACAGAGAGGGAAATGGGGAAGGGCAAAACACCAGTAAATGGTGCATTAAAAAGCGTATATGATGGGCAACTGATGCTTAATCCCATTGGGACCCTCTGAGGAATTTTGTGTCGTGCACTTCAAAGTCACTCCACCAGAGGATGGAAAGCTGGGGTAGTCGGGTAGTCTCCTACACACACCCATCTCTCCTTGTTTGAGGATATTCTTTTGTTGGGGTGGGGGGTGTTAAATCACCCCAGCACTTCAGGGATTCCTGTACCTTGAGCACTGACACTAGAGAAAACTCTAAGGAGAGAAGCAGTGATGATTAAGCCCTGGAGGTGGGAAACTGTGGGATCGCACATGCCCAGGGCCTGTCCATAACTCAGAGCAGGGACGGGGTGAGCAACAGTGGTCAGCCCCATGTGGGAATATAAAGGAGAGAAAGTATAAGGAACATGGAGGGAATCAGAGCAGGCATCACGGAGATCATATGTGGATGGGGCAATGAAGGATGGATAGAGTTTAACTCTGCCAGCTATGGCAAGAGGTGAAGAAAAGAAGCAGGAAGTAGAGTGGAGATTTGTTTAATTTCAGTCTACCTGCTTACCTAATTTAAAATTGCAAGCCATCCATCCCACCATTCCTAACCACAACTCTGACCCCCTCTTTATTTTATCTACAGACTTTCCATAGCAATCATTAACATGCTATGTGATTTACTTATTGGTTATATTTATTAATGTCTATACTGCTCACCTTACAATAGAATATGTAAGTTTCAGAAAGGCAGGACTATTTGTCTACTGTGTTTACACATGTGTCTTAAATGCTGAGAACAGAGCCCAGCACTTCAGAGTTGTTGTGATAAATATTTTTTGAATGAAAGAATGAATCTGATTGTTCAGCTCTCAAGTTACTGGATGGCTAGCTCTACATTTAATGCCGATGGAGAATCAGAAAAGAGAGGACATATGAGAAAAGAATTAATGAATTCCATGTGGGGTCCACTTGAATCTGAGGTACCTATAGGCCATCCCAGCCATGTTTCAGCACAATGACAAAGGAGAAGAACAGGAATTGAGGCTTCATTGACACCGTGCCTTTGCTGTTTAACTTGATATTCAGCACCATGCATTTGGTACATTTTCAAGGATCTTTTTCCTTAGGAAATCATCTATATTTATAGTATTAATGTACTCTGGCAGGCACAATAATCTCACATTTTCCTGGCATCATCTATCCTCAAGGGCCTCTAGGCCTTTGTGCTGAAAAGTTATTTCTCTTACAGTTTTGCATTTACTTCTTTAAACTGAGCGCATCTGTCACCAGAGCTGATTACTTGGCAGCTTCCAATCACTCAGCCCTGCCTTTAACTTCGCTACTAAACTCAGGAAGCTGCTTTCCCTCGGACTCGCTCTCCTGCCCTAATATGTCACAGGATTCTCCTTCGACGCCGGGTGGAACTATGAGAGACAAAGTCTTTAAAGGTCACACTGTCCTCTGATTTTGTGTCAAAGGCAATCTTCTGAGAAAGACTATCTTCCAGTCAGAGCTGACACTTATGCTAGATCTTGGACAATCAAACAGACAAAATAAAAGCTTATGTGATGGTCAAAGCCTGTTTCTAACATTAAGATTGCACCTGCTTCACCAGGACAAAATGAAATTCAGTTAGAGGCATACCTAAGACACATGGAGTGTTCTGTTCTAGACCATGACAATAAGGGGAATATCACAATAAAGAAAGTCGCACAAAATTTTTGGTTTCCCAGTGCATATAAAACTTATATTTATACTATACTGTATTCTATTGATTGTGCAATAGTATTATATCTAAGGAAACAATGTACATATTTTAATTAAAAATACTTTTGCTAAAAAAAAGAAATGCTAACCATCATCTGAGGCTTCAGTGAGTCAATCTTTTTGCAGGTGGAGGGTCTTGCTTTGATGTTGATGGCTGCTGACTGATAGGTGGTTGTTGGAGGTCGGGGTGGCTGTGGCAGTTTCTTAAAATAAGACAAGAGTGAAGTTTGCCACATTGATTGATTCTGCCTTTCACAAAAGGTTTCTCTGTGGCATGCGATGCTGTTTGATAGCATTTTATTCACAGTAGAACTTCTTTCAAAATCAATGTCATTCCTCTCAAACCCTGCCACTGCTTTATCAAAAAGTTTATGTAATATTCTCAAATCCTGTGTTGTCATTTCAACAATTTTCACTGGTAGTAGATTCCAGCTCAAGAAACAAATTTCTTTGCTCACCCATAAGAAGCAACTCCTCATCTGTTAAAGTTTTATCATGAAATTGCAGCAATTCAGTCACATTTTCAGGCTCCATTTCAATTTCTAGTTCTCTTGCTATTTCTACCACATCTGCAATTACTTCCTCCACGGAAGTCTTGAGCCCCTCAAAGTCACCCATTAGGGTCTGAATCTCCCAAACTCCTGTTAATGTGGATATTGTGATATTTCATTCTCCTCATGAATCATGAATGTTCTTAATGACATTTAGAACAGCAAATCCTTTCCTGAAGGTTTTCACAGAGCCATCAGAGGAATCACTATCCATGGTCATCTTGAGTGACCAGGTGCATTGTCAATGAGCAGTAATATTGTGAAATAAGGTTTTATTTGGTTGGTTTTTCTTTTTGTTTTCATTTTTGTTTTCTTGGGATTTTTTGGTTTGTTTTAGTTTTTGCTGAGCAGTAGGTCTCAACAGTGGGTTTAAAAATTCAGTAAGTCATGTTGTAAACAAAAGTGTTGTCTTTCTGGCCTTCTTGTTCTATTTATACAGCATAAGCGAAGTAGAATTACCATAATTCTTAAGGGCCCTAAGATTTTCAGAAAAGTAAATGAGCATTGGTTTCAACTTAGTTACCACCTGCAATATGAGCTCCTAACAGCAGAGTCAGCCTGTCCTGTGAAGCTCTAGAGCCAAGTATTGACTTCTCTTTAGCTCTGAAAGTCCTAGATGGCATGGTATCTTCTTCCAATATAAAGCTGTTTCGTCTACGTTGAAGATTGTTGCTTAGGGTAGCCACCTGCATGAATCGTCTCAGCTGGATCTTCTGGATAACTTGCTGAAGCTTCTACATTAGACCTTGCCACTTTACCTTGCACTTTTATGTTGAGGGGATGGATTTTTTCCTTAAACTTGATGAACCAACCTCTGTAGCTTCAGACTTTCCTTCTGCAGTTTCTTCACTTCTCTCAGCATTCTTAGAATTTAAGAGAGTTAGGGCCTTGTTTTGGGTTAGTCTTTGGCTTAAAGGCAATGTTGAGGGTGGTTTGATCTTCCATTCAGTCCACTAACACTGTCTCTGTATCAGCAATCAGTCTGTTTCACTTTCTTATCATTTATGTGTTCACTGGAGAACACCTTCAATTTCCCTCAAGAATTTTTCCTTTGCATTCACAGCGTGGCTAACTCTTGGGTCTGCGGGGCCCAGCTTTCAGCCTTTCTTGGCCTTTGACATGCCTTTCTCACTAAACTTAATCATTTCTAGCTTTTTTTATTGAAAATGAAGGCATGTGGCTCCTCCTTTTACTTGAGAGACCATTACAGTTTTATTAATGGACCTAATTTCAATCATGTTATGTCTCAGGGAACAGAGAAGCCCAAAGAAAGGGAGGGAGGGAGATGTGAACTACCCCTCAGTGGAGCCGACAGAGCACACACAACATTTATCAGGTATTTTCATCTTATATGGGTTTGTGACACCCCAAAACAATTATAATTGTAACAACAAAGGTCACTAATCACAGATCACCATAATAAATACAATAATTATGAAAAACTTTGAAATATTGCAAGAATTATTAAATATGACACAAAGACTGGCAGTAAGCAAATGCTGTTGGAAAAAATGGTTCTGACAGGCTTGCTCAATACAGGGTTGCCTTCAATTTGTAAAACATAAAGTATCTCCAAAGTGCGAGAAACTGAAGTGCAATAAAACAAAGTATGCCTGTATGTAGATTACCATATTTTGAAAATTTCTTGTGCTGAAGTTTACTTCTGTGTTAATGAGGAAGAAGTGGTTTATTAAGCAAATTGGTAGAGGAAAACCACTGTGAACAGAATGCTGAAAGTTTATAACTAATTCAAAAAGAAATTACTTTCAAGGAAGCTCGGGTACTTCAGCAGTATCATTTACATATAAATACCTGGGATGATAGGCTAATTACAATTGTTTTTATTTATTCATTGAAACCATCTTTCTAAAACATTCCTTTAAACTACATTTTCATATTCTATCATCTAGTTTCCTTGAAAGTAAAACGAGTGATTTTTTTAATATTCAATAACTTAGACTTGTCACTAATTATGCTTCCACCCAACTAATGAGGTTTATGAGCAGTATATTCACTAGCTATGAAACAACATTATCAGAATAAAATGTCAAGAGCCCAATGATAAATCTCAATATCAAGAAATTCCAGGTTTTATAGAGTTGTTTGAAAAGAAAGTATAAACACTGAGTGGATATTATTTAAGCCAGGACTAGATAGAGTCCCCTCAAGAACTATGGAACAGTAAGGGAACAATAGCCATGGAAAGCAACCTTTTGAAGGAATCCTATGCCTTTATTTTATTTTTATTTTTAAATTACAGCTGACATGCAACATTGTATTAGTTTCAGGTATACAGCACAGTGGTTAGACATTTATATAATTTACAGAATGATCCCTTTGATAAGTCTAGTATCCACCAGGCACTACACACAGCCATTACAACATTACTGACTTTATTCCTTGTGCTGTACTTGACATCTTTATGACTCTTTTGTAACTGCCAGTTTGTACTTCTTAATCCCTTCACCTTTTCCACCGAGCCCACCAACACTCCTGCCATCTGGCAACCATCAGTTTGGTCTCTGTATCTATAGATTGAGTCTGTCTCTGTTTTGCTTATTTTGTTTTTTAGATTCCACATATAAGTGAAATCATGGCATTTGTCTTTCTCTTTCTGACATTTTACTTAGCATATAACCCTGTAGGTCCATCCATGTTGTCACAAATAGTAAGATTTTATTTCTTTTTATGGCTGAGTAATATTCCATATGTACCATATCTTTTTTATTCAATTGTCTGTTGATGGACACTTAGTTTGCTTCCATATCTTAGCTATTGTAAGTAATGCTTCATTGAACATAGGGATACATATATCTTTTTAAATTAGTATTAGATTTCTTTGGATGAATACCCAAAGTGGAATTGATGGGTCATAAGTTAGTTCTATTTTTAATTTTTTAAGGGGCGTCCATACTGTTTTCCATAATGGCTGCACTTATTCGCAATCCCACTTACAGTGCATGAGGATTCCCATTTCTCCACATTCTCACCAACATTTATTTGTTGAATTATTGATGGTAGCCATTATGACAGGTGTGAAGTGATATCTCACTTTGGTTTTAATTTGCATTTCTCTGATGATTAGTGACCTTTAGCACATTTTTGTATCTCTGTTGGTTATCTGTACGTCCCCTTTAGAGAAATGTCTATTAAGGTCCACTGCTCATTTTTTAATCAGATTATTTGGGGGTTTTTTGGGGAGGGTAAGTTATATGAGTTCTTTATATATTTTGTATATTAACCCTTTATCAGATATATTGTTGGCAAATACCTTTTCTCTTTTAGTAGGTTGTCTTTTGTTTGGTTGCTGGCTTCCTTTGCTGTGCAAGACCTGTTTACTTTGATGTATTCCCATTTGTTTATTTTCTTTGATTACCCTGTGCCTTTAGATGGTGGACGAACGAACACATACAAATTTGCCACCCCTTGATTACTTTCTCCAAGTGTCTCATTGCCTGACCACTAATGTTTCTGTTACTTATTTCACATTGCAAATTCAAGTATCTTTTTATTCAAAGGATTACAAGGACTAAAAGACATCTCTTACAAATATCTCTCTAATTATGATGCTGCCTCTACTCAGCCAGAAATGCTCTACATTTATCTATGTAACATGAGATTGTATGAAGAAACTTGAAAAACACATCTTCAATGCTTCTGCTAGTAATCAGTATGATGCTTTTAGTTTTTGCATTTAACTCTGTGATCTAACTGTATATAACACTACCCTTTGGTATATACATTCAAAGAATGAGTTTTTCTGCTAAGCATAGTTATTCATACCAATTTTTCTTTGCTCATAATTTTTTAATTCTATAAGGATAATTGTTGCAAGCTAAAAACAGGTGGGAAATAGGCATAGTGAGGACTATTATTGACTAGTACAGTGGGATGAAATTAGAGGTGTGCAAATGCGTGAGGCTTACACAGGGCTGATCAGTTGTGTCTGTGCCCAGATTAGCCCCAGCATCTTCTGGCAGTGCACAGAAGAGACATGGTAATATCAAGGCTCCAACATGACTTCTCTCATCAGATCCCCACAGAACACTTTGTAGTCAGGCAAGAGAGAAGTCACATTGGCTCCTCTCTTTGATCAGAGAGCAGATTTCCTTATAGGAGCCCTGCCCTTCAAGCATCTTATTGGCCAGAACCAGGTGACATGGTCACTCATTCCACTAACATAAAGAAGTTTTTAGCTTAGATTACTCATGCATAATTTTATGAACTTTGCGTGCTACCTACCAAATAAAATCAGGCTTCTTTAAATGAAGGAAGAAAAATGAGAGTGGACCATGGTTAGTAAAAAAACAACATTTGCTGCATCCAGAAATCAAGAAATAGCAACATGGTAGCTTTCCTCTAGCTTAAAAGTAAATAAATAAAAAGAAAGTGAAATAAATGCTGATATACAATGGTTAAACAGTGACAGGCATCTCTTTATTTTTAGGAATATTTTTCCAACACTCATTTTGAAAGAGGTTTCTCTATAGCTGAAAAATGTGTACTGAATTACCAATAATTATGTTTGCATTAAAATATAGAGGCATGGAACAAGATGGTAATACATCTTTTGCATTTAAACATGGAAGGCACATGCATATACATGGATCTAAGCTCACCTAAGTAGACACCACAGTTCATCTCATGGCCTACATCCAGGGTCAAGCGTAATGCATGCAAATGATTATTTGATTTCCATATAACGAGTCATTCATTTTGTATTCATTTTAAGCATCACGTACCGCATTCTGATTTGTTTGCATACACTGCTATCATCTGTTCATTTAATGGCAGCATAGCAATTGTAAAACTATAGTCAATGGTATCCAGAGAAAGGCTAGATGGAGCCAAATGAAAAGGGAAGAGAATATCACAGCCTTTTAAAAAGGCAAGTTGCAAAATGCTTCATCTCTGAATGGCAACAGCCTCTGTATTACCGTTTCTTTACTTGGCCCTAAGCAGAAAGTCAGTTTCTGTTTCTCAGAAATATGTCTTGTTAATTATTTTACTTACATGTAAAACATTGAACATATTAGACATCCTTACACATAGATTGTAAATAATAATAAACAGCTATTGCACTGATAGACTTAAGTTCCTTATAGCAAGTTAACAGTACAATCCACCATACGTCCATTACCCTCAATCATTTTTCTTCATGCACATTCTTCCTGTATGTGTGTGTCCAAGAATTTACATTATAATGATTTTTGAATACTATTTTACATGACGCAGGGTCATATCTGAAAGCTTTTTGTCAAAATAACTAGAGATGTAATCTTAAAATACACATCATCTATACAGATGTCTTTAATCTCTGGGGACAACTAGTGACAAACGAGGCTTAGTTGTTGACTTGTTTAGCTCCTGCTGAAAGAGAGTGGGGTTTTAATGGAGGTTTTAAGTGGATAACAGGCATGCAGTGAGCATTCAGAGGCATGATAATGAGCTCTATGTATAGATCCAGGACTATATTTTTCACTGTGTTTCTGCACAAGAAAGTATTTGCAATTTGTACAAGAATCAGAGGTCTATTTACATGGCCACTGGGATGTGTGCTAAATTTCCTTATGCATTTAAATATCCCTATTTTCACACCCACTACAACCATTATTTAGTTTGCAGATTCATTAAACTATATAATGTGTCCTTATTAAATGCCAGAGGAATCATGTCAAATTAGGTGTGGATTTTTATTACTTAAAAAATAGCACACAATCATGCCACATGCTCCAAATGTTTGAATCACAAAATGGGTGTGAGGAGAGAAAAATTTTGGATAAAAATCTTTCATACAAGCCTTTGAGCTAATGTATTTAATATACTCTAATTAAGAAAGCACTGGCTGTGATTTCAGCATTAGTGTCATGAAAGTAAATCTAGATTCTCTGACTGCTACAATGTGACAGACTACATAAATGACTGCAACCAGAATGTCAGAGCTGTGGGAGCCTGACAAGAGAAACAGAAACTCTTGCTCTGCAAATCTCAATGTGGTTGGTGCAAAAGAAAGAGTAAGCAGAGGTAAAAGTAAAAGCTAGCATGGCGTGCTCTGCCAATCAAAAAGTCTGGTTTCTTAACAAAGTCAACAATTAATTTCCTGCAAATAAGAGAGTGGGAAAACACATATCCATGAAAGAGAAATTTGGTATTGCCTTATGCTACATGAGTGTTTCCTATTATATGTGCCCTACAAAGTGTGAGAATATGGTATTATGGAAACAGCATGGACTTTTGTGCAGATAACTCTGGATTCTTGTCCTATGTGTGACACTTCCTAGTTATACAATTGTGTATAGATTACATATCATCTTTATTTTCAGTTTTTGCTCATTAAAATGTTGCAGGGGGTGTACTCCTGACTCAACTGATGAGTTGACTTCTATTTATAACCCTAAAGTCAAGATATTCCAAAGGGTCCTCTAAAATACTAAACAACTAGATATTGTTTGTACGTATATGCTTTTTAAAGCAGCACTGGACTCACAAGAAATAAAAACATCCACTAGCCACCCCTAAAATAATTTTTTATTTGGAGTTAAAACCAAAAGATTTGATTGCCCTAAATACACATTCTAGTATCCAAGCTGCTCTCGGAAGTCTATATGTTAGACCAGCCACAAAATATTTGCAAGTCAAATCTAACAATATGCAATATATATAATGAAGTACATATAACAAAGATAAAATATCATGTGCAATTATGTGACCATATTAACAGCCTACATAAGAAAAGCTGTAAGATTATCTCAATGGATGTAAAAAAGCATTTGTCAAACTTCCACATTTGAGAAAACTAGGAATAGAATTTTCTTAACAGGGCAAAGAACATCAAAAAGTAAAACTAACATTACATTCCTACTTAATGATGAGAGACTGAATGAATGCTTTACCTCTAAGATTGGAAAGGAAGCAAGAATGTACTCTCTTATCACCACTAATCAACATGGAACTATAAGTCCTGACTAGTGCAAAAAAAAAAAAAGAAAAAACAAGAAATAGAAAATGAAAGGCTGATAAGACTGGATTGAAATGATATTCACTGAAGACATGCTTGTCTATTTAGAAAAGAGAGTGAGTTTAACAAAGTCATAGGATACCAGGTTTATACATCGAAATCAATCATATTTCAAAATACTAGCAATGATGGGATGGGCAGAGTATAGACATTGCCATTGCAAAAGGGAGAAATGGGAAGGGAGAAAGAAGTGACAGATCCCAAGTCAATCCAAAACTTAGCAAACTCCATTAGACCTTAAGGCTCAAGATAATCCTTTTTGGTTTGAGGCTCAGCTCTCCAAGCCTGTTGGGGTGGCAACATCACCTCCATGGTTTGGATTGGAAGCCATCTGGCCTGTTAAGTGGTGATCTCTGATGATCTCTGAATTACCCATGCAGTCCTTCTCTTTTCTAGAAGGGTTGCCCAAGTCCACAGCCAAATAGCTCTATAGTACCATCCTGTAGGGTCTAAGAAGTCCTACAACCTTCCTTTATTTTGTTCCATATTCTCCATTCTCTCTACTTTAAACTGGCAGTCTCTTTGCTGGTATCCTATCTCTATTTCTGGCCTCTGTTAAGGTGGCTCATTAGATCCATGGTTCACACTCACACTTAATCTCATTAGAAGGTCAGACACACACACTGTTCTCATTTTTTGTAACATGAACCGGCTGGACATTTCTAAATCAAGTTCTGACTTGTTTTTACTAAACAATTCCATCTTCAATTTAACTCTTTCCTGTCATATTTTACTATAGGTAGTCAAACAGAATCAAGCTGCTTCTTTAACATTTTGCTTAGAAATCTCCTTTGCTCAAAATCTTTCAGGAAATACTAAAGCTCACACACAGTTCAGCAAAGTTCTTTGCCGCTTTATAACAGGGACCACCTTTTCTCCATTGTCCAGTAACTCATTCCTCATCTCCACTGGAGACCTCATTGGAATGGGTTTTACCATTCATATTTCCCCTAACATCTGTACATGATTATTAGTGTATTTTTTAAGTAGATGGAAGTTTTCTTTTAAGCTTTCCTCTTCCCATTCTGACCCCTCACCAGAATTGCCTTTAAAAAGTCTCTGTGGAGAAATATTAGATTTTTCTACACACACCTCCAAACTCTTCCAGCTTCTACCCATTACTCAGTTCCAAAACCACTTCCACATTTTTAGATATTTATTACGGCAGAACCCCACTTCTCAGTACAAATTTCTATCTTGGTTCTGGCTGCCATCATGGGGTCTCTACTCCCATGACCTTCTTCAAACCTAATTACTTCCTGAAGACCCCACCTCTCAACACCATCACATTAGGAATTAGGAATTAGGAATTAATCATATGAATTTTGAGAGGATTCAAACATTTAATCCATAGCACTGCCATAGTACCCCCTACCATAAAATTTATCAAACTGATCTATTGCCTGTCTATTTTTCTGTCTTTCCTGTTGGACTGTGAAACAAGATCTTTGCCAGTTTTATGGTTGTATTCCATGCATCCAGCACAGTAACTATAGGCCCAAAATAAATATTTATAGAATGACAGAGGGAATTAATATGTAATGAAATTATGTATGAAATTATATATTTTCCATTTTTATAATAGAATGTTTTCAATATTTATTAAGACTTCTTTAATAGATAGCAAATGCAATTTTATTGTTTTATACATTTCCAGTGAATTTATAGTTCTTTTCCTTAATTTAAAGTTCATCATAACTTTTCCTAGAAAGCAGAGGACAGAGAAAAATCACCATCAGCTTACAGATAAGATTATTGAAGCTATCAGCAGGTAATATCTCTCTCAGAAATTAGTGCTAGCATTCAGATTGAAATCTCCTAAAATTCAACATTCAACCCATAAAAATTATTATTTCAAATGCTCATTATTGTGATGGTTCCTTCTGTGATGTGTATAGGGAAAAAAGCTTTATATTATTATAAAGAATTGTATAGCTTAATGTGAAATGTGAATAATATAATTAGCTAAAATCTATACAGCTATTGCTGTTGAAAAGTAAGTGTTCTCATTTTAAAAAATAACCCAAAAGACATTGAAAACACCCTTTTCCAGGATTTCTTTTTTCTTGCTCTCTATATAATATGTATTGAAGAGTTGAGGAACTTGTAAGTAATTGTTTTATAATTTATTCTAAACTCTACCCAAGGCAGACTCCGTAAATGCAAGACTATTATTCTCATAGTATTTATTTCAGGTTGATATAAGTTTACTGCTTCAAGAACATTTAATTGAATCTGTTGAATAAAGGAGATGAAGCATTTCTGGAAATAGGAAATGACACTGATATTGGTAAACTATAAAAAATCAACCTGTAAATTGCCTCCAGGTTCTGACAGCAGAGTAATTAGTTCCATTTTATTAATTTCTAATTCTGTTTTCTATTTGTAGCACAAGAAGCATTATATCAATAATGAAAGAAATAAAAAGAAAAAACTCTTACAATTCCACCTTACTAACAAGTCTTTTGTTTTTTTTAATGTTCTCTTGATCATAAAAAAAACAAATTTTATGTGTTTGAAAGTATAGTATGCATTTTAATGTTCTTTCAGTTGACATTATGTTATAAGCAATTTTACATGTTGATATTCTTCATAATAATACTTTTTAATGGATGATTTGTGATCTACAAATTGATATTCTGTTATTTGTCAAAGTGTTTTTTAGTTTTCAGACATTAAGGGGCATTCAATATTTTACTATTATAGATAAGTTATGAATGGGCACTTAGCATGTGCATTTACTTTACAGAGTCTCAACAATAGCAACAACAGGTCAAAAACTTGAAAACTTTCAAAGTATTTCCCTATTTTGTTTTCAAAAGATTACTATAATTTATACATTATAGTAGTGTACATTAAGGTACTGGCTTCTTTTCTTTCTTTTTTTTTTTTGTATTTTATTTTGTTTATTTTTCTTTTTTCATTTTTTTTTATTGTTGTTCAAGTACAGTTGTCTCCGTTTTCCCTCCACCACTTTCCCCTGCCCCACCCACCCCCACTTCCCACCCTCAATCCTTCCCGTCCTTGGCTTTGTCCATGGGTCCTTTATGCATGTTCCTTGAGGACCCTTCCCCTTCTTTCCCCCATTAACCCC
This sequence comes from Mormoops blainvillei, assembly GCA_004026545.1. Taxonomy (NCBI): domain Eukaryota; kingdom Metazoa; phylum Chordata; class Mammalia; order Chiroptera; family Mormoopidae; genus Mormoops; species Mormoops blainvillei. The sequence goes on along the minus strand of PVJD01006121.1, from coordinate 24,958 downwards.
TCCTCCCTCTCCTCTGTTTACTGTCAGTTTGTTCTTTATTTCAATAAATGCTGGCTATATTTTGCTTGCTTATTCATTTTGTTGCTGGCTATATTTTGCTTGCTTATTCATTTTGTTGATTAGGTTCTGCTTATAGGTGAGATCATATGGTATTTGTCTTTCACCACCTGGCTTATTTCGCTTAGCATAATGCTCTCCAGTTCCATCCTGTCATGAAGAGTAGGAGCTCTTTCTTTCTTTCTGCTGTGTAGTATTCCATTGTGTAAATGTACCATTGTTTTTTGATCCACTCATTTACTGTTGGGCACTTAAGTTGCTTCCAACACTTGGCTATTATGAATCGTGCTGCTGTGAACATTGGGGTGCATCGGTTCCTTTGAATCGGTGTTTCCAGATTCTTAGGGTATAATCCCATCAGTGGAATCACTGCGTCAAAAGGTAGTTCCATTTTTAGTTTTCTAAGGAAATTCCAGACTGTTTTCCACAGTGGCTGCACCAGTCTGTATTCCCACCAACAGTACAACAAGATTCCCTTTTCTCCAAAATCTTGCCAGCACTTGTTGTTTATTGATTTGCGAATATTGTACCATCCTTATATCCCTGGGATGAATCCTACTTGATCATGGTGTATGATCTTTTTAATGTTTTGCTGGAATATGGTTTGCCAATATTTTGTTGATTTTAGTGTCTATGTTCATCAGCAATATTAGCCTGTAGTTTTCTATCTTTGTTGTGTCTTTATCTGGTTTTGGGATTAGGATGATGCTGGTTTCATAAAAAGAGTTTGGGAGTCTTTCCTATTCTTGGATTTTTTAGAATAGTCTGAGAAGGATAGGGGTTAGCTCTCCCTTAAATGTTTTGTAAAATTCTCCTGTGAAACAATCCCGTCCAGGGCTTTTGTGTGCCAGGAGTTTTTTTTTATTATTATTGCTTCAATTTCACCAGCTGTTATTGGTCTGTTCAGGATTTCTGCTTCTTTTTCATTCAATTTTGTAAGATTTTATTTTTCTAGAAATTTGTCCATTTCACCCAGGTTTTCAAATTCATGGCATATAGTTGTTTGTAGTAATTTCTTACAAATCTTTGTATTTCTGTGGTATCAGCTGTAATTTCTCCTCTTTTGTTTCTGATTTTATTTATTTGAGTCCTCTCCCATTTTTTCTTGAGTCTGCTTAAAGGCTTGTCGATTTTTTTTTTTCAAAGAACCAGTTCCTGGATTTATTGATCCTTTGAATTGTTCTTTTAGCCTCTATATCATTCAGTTCTGCTCTGATCTTGATTATTTCCTTCCCTCTACTAGCTCTGGGCTTTGTTTGTTGTAGTTTCTCCAGTTCTTATAGATGTAGGGTTATGTCTTTTATTTGAAATGTTTCTTTTTCAGGTAGACCTGTATTGCTATGAACTTCCCTCTCAGGATTACCTTCACTCTGTCCCATAGGTTTTGGACTGTTGGTTGTTCATTTTCATTTGTTTCCAGAATCTTTTTTATTTCTTCCTGGATCTCATTATTGACCCATTCATTGTTTAATAGCATGCTATTCAGTCTCCATGAGTTTGAATGTTTTTGAGTTTTCTCCTTGAGGTGGGTTTCTAGTTTCAAGTCCTTATTGTCTGAGGAAATACTTGTTATGATTTCAATTTTCTTGAATTTGTTGAAGCTTGTTTTGTGTTCTATCATGTGGTCTATCTTTGAAAATGTACCATGTACATTTGAAAAGAATGCATATTTTGCTTCTTTGGGATGAAAAGCGATATATATATATGTTAAATCCATTAGATCTAATGTGTCATTCAGTTACACAATATCCTTGTTGATATTTTGTTTAGAAGATCTATCTATTGTTGACAGTAGGGTGTTAAAATCCCCTACTATAAGTGTGTTGCTGTCTATATCTTTCTTGAAGTCCTCCAAGATTTTGCTTATATGTTTGGGTGCTCCTATGTTGGGTACATATAGGTTTATAATGTTTATATCTTCTTGATGGATTCTTCCTTTGAGTATTATGAAGTGTCCTTCTGCGTCTCTCTTGATGGCCTTTTTTTTGAAGTCTTTTTTGTCTGATATAAATATTACTACCCCAGCTTTTTTTTTCCCTGTCCATTTGCCTGGAATATTTTTTCCAACCCTTTACTTTCAGTCTGCGTAGATCGTTTGTTCTAAGTTGGGTCTCTTGTAGGCAGCATATGTGTAGGTCCTGTTTTCTTATCCATTCAACTACCCCTTGTCTTGTGATTGGAACATTTAATCCATTTACATTTAAAGTTATTGTTGATAGGTACTTATTCATTTTTTTCCTTTGTCTTGTGTTCCTCTCTCTCTCACTCTTTTTCTTCATCTTCTTAAAGCAGTCCCTTTAGCATATCTTACAATGCTGGTTTGGTGGAAGTATATTCTTTTAGCCTTCTTTTGTCTGGAAAACTCCTTATTTTGCCTTCCATTTTAATTGAGAGGCTTGCTGGTAGAGTAGTCTTGAGTTCAGGCATTTGTTTTTCATTACTTGGAGTATTTCTTGCCATTCCCTTCTGGCTTGCAGTGTTTCTGTGGAGAAGTCAGCTGCTAGTCTTATTGGGGCTCCATTGTCTGTCACTTCCTGTTTCTCCCTTGCTGCCTTTAAGGTTCTCTCTTTGTCTTTGAAATTTGCCATTTTAATTATGATGTCTCTTAGAGTGGGCCTTTTTGGGTTCCTGATGATTGGGACAGTCTGTGCTTCCAGGACTTGTGTGACTTTTTCTCTCCTCAAATTAGGGAAGTTTTCCATCATTTCTTTTTCAAACAGGTTTTCTATCCCTTGCTCCTCTTCTTCTCCTTCTGGTATTTCTATTATACAGATATTATTACATTTCATGTTGTCCCACATTTCCCTGAACCCCTCTTCATTCTTTTTGAGCCTTTTTTCATTTTCTTGCTCTTTCTGGGAGTTTTTTTTTCTACCATGCCCTCCAGCTATTCTGCTTCATCCAGCTTGCTTTTGATACCTTCTACTGTGTTCTTCAATTCAGAAGTTGGATTCTTCAAGTCCTCTTGGTTCTTGTTGATAGTTTCTGTGTCCTTTTTCATGCTCATATAGTTTTCAGCAAGTTCCTCATAGTTTCCATGTAGTTTCTGGTAATTGTCACTGAGCTCATTGAGCTTCCTTATAACCATTGTTTTGAACTCAATATCTGATGGTTGACTTGCCTCTATTTCATTTAGTACTCTTGCTGAGGATTCCTCCTTTCCTTTCAATTGGGGATTGTTTCTTTGTCTTGCCATTATTTGTGAGACTCTTCTTTTTCACTTGTGCTTCTTAAATTGATCAATTTTGACTCCCTGACTTTGTGGTGTGAACTTCTATGGTAGGAGACCTGTGAGATTCAGTGGTGCCATCTCCTTGATCTCCTGAACTTGATGCTCTTGGGATGCCTTTTATGCCATTTATGTTGGACCTTTGAAGTAATTGGGTTTTGATTGTTGTTTGGTCATTCTTTGGTGGGTCTTTCTTTCCAAGTGGTTGACTGAGGGTCACTCTGCCCACCACGTCTTGAGTGTTGTTGTGCAGGTACAGCCAGGTTGTGCTGAAGCTAATTCTTCTGTCTGTCCAAGGTTATAAGGCTTCTCTCTTGCTATTTTTCAGTTGTGTTGTTCCGGGTGATTTCTCCATAATTTAGCTGTAATTCCAGATTGGTCCTGGGAGGAAGTCAGTGTGACTCCCATTCACTCTTCCGCCATCTTCCCCTAAGGCAGTGGTTTCAACACAAACTCACTATATGCTAGTTTAATAGCTATAAAGAGATACCTCACTTGATTTTACTTCTCTAATAAATAGTCAAATTAAATTTTGTTGTATATGTGATCATTGCTACGTGGACTCACCATCCCCTTCTTGATTGTAGCTCCCTGGTATAAGGACTCTTAAGACAATGACAAGGTTGCAAGGGAGAATGATAACCCTCTGAGGGAAGAATGACTCTTCCCCTTTCAGCCATTTTCTAATCTGCTGGTTCATTCTTTAACTGTGTTTGATAAGGATTTATTTTATAATTTATTCTTACCTCAAAATCACTAATTCAGTAGTTTCTGGTGTTGGAAAATGATGTATGTCATTCTGCATTTCATCTTGTAGATGAATACCAGTTACGATGGGGAGGTGGGTAGCTGCAAGCTCTGTAATTGCATAATAGCCTAGGTGTTCCTATTGAATGCATGACCTAAGAAATCATGTAAGTAAAATATGGAGAATCCCTGTCCTTAATAGCACCACTGAACTTATTCATGATTGTGTCACATTAAAGTCACTGTTAACACTTTGATTCTAAGGGAATTTTTTAATGTAGTTAAGGTTTTAAATGTGTTAAATGAATTTGCAAAAAGAGCTACTATGTAACAAGTGCCTATCATGTGCCAGACATTTCTACACACTTTATACTTACCTTTCCTATGGACTAGATATCCACTTCTCCATTCTTTAAGTTGGGAAACTAGACCTCTGAGAAGTATCTTGTCCATGTTCACGTAGTAAATGGCTTAGCGGAATTTCACACCCAATGTTGTCTCTAACTGCTAGAATCTTTCATTTATACTGAGCCATTTGAAAGGGTATACATATATTTGTTTCTCTAAATAGTTAATTTTCTATTATAAATTATTCTTTAACATCAGTACATTTTCATTCAAGACATGAATATATTACAATTCAATTAATCAAAACTCTCAACAAGTTACTATTTATGCTGCTTTTAGATCAATAAATATTTCCCTCCATGTAAATTTCACCTGAATAAAACAAAACAAAACAAAGCCCAATATTTGTTTAAGGGCCTTATCTTCCAGTGCTCTGTTACATAAACTGTTCTTTCTGGGTAACAGATTCATTTGCCATTCTTTGATCATCATTTTCACCTTCTCGTTTTTGTGCCTTGGCTCATCTTCAACTTGGCAAGCTTCCTTCTCCAGCTATTAAGAGCCCAACTGAAGGATATCTTCTTTATGATCACTTTCTTAATCACTTCTGTCAAAGTAACTTCCTCTTCGGACTAGCTATGCTACTTTGTTCTGTACACTTCTACTTCATTGTTTGTATTGCACTCAGTGTATGGAAAAACATGGTCTTTGATGTTGTTCAGGTGTAATTTAATACTCACTTCAATCTAAATTATGTCACTTTTCTAAAGATCAGTGTTAACTATGAATGTGTAACAAATCACCCTAAAACTCAGTGACTTAAAACAATAATGGTTTCTTATTGCCCTTAAATCCATGAGTAACCTGAGTCTCTTCTGGTCTTCACTGGGCTTACTTATATGTCTGCAATGAGATGTATGGAGGAGGCAGCTTTGCTGATCTTGGCTGAGCTCTTTCACCTGTTTGGTGGTTGGCTGACAATTGATCTAGGAAAGTCTGTTGGGACAACTAGACCCTTTCCACCTAAGTTCCCATCCATCAGTAAGCTACCCTGAGCTTTTTTCCACATGGCAGTGAGAGTTGCAAAAGAAAACAAGTGGATGTTTTCTTAGAGCCTGAGCTCAGTGATTAGAGTAACTTCTACCATCTTCTGCTGGACAAAATCTAAATATAGGGAAGTTCAGATTCAAGTGGTGAGAAATAGATTCCACATCTTGATGGGAGGAGCTTAATTGAATATCATATTTTGGAGTTATTATGAAATAAGATATTTAACTAAAAGTACTTAACAAATCCTTGAATAGATATACTCAATACATGCTAAATTATACGCCCCTTATACATCTTGGCCTGCCATGTCCTGCTCATTGTAAGTCCACAAAAAATATCAAATGAGTACACTATAGAAATACATAATTCAGAAGACTTTCTGAAAAAAATTAAATGTTTTTAACAAGAATATGCAATTAAATAGATGCATGTCTCAAAACTACATTTAATTGAAGTTATGTAAAATATATAGGAAAATAAAAACTGATGCTAGAAGTTGTAACAACTTAAACCATTTTTCTTCAAACTCCTGTTTCCCAATTTATATTTTTATGTCATATAAAAAGTGGGAATTTTAAAAGGAGGTATTTTGTCATTTTCAATATATAATTTGTTCAGGACCATTATTTTTGGCAATAGATGTTTTTATGGGAGCAAAATAGAGTATATAAATTCTGCATCACATGCTGGGTGGAAAATCAGTATGGCTACACACTTCTCATGCTTCAAGGATTTTTGCTGTAATAGAAATCTACCTTAGAGCCTTACTGCCTCAATGTATCTGAGACAGACATGGTGAGAATGCATTCCCATATGTTTTACTTGCTGAAACAAAGCACACCTTGTGTTTAGTAACCAAATAAATGTGGTGAGTTTACTTACAATTTTATCTTATCAAAGAGCTTTGAAACAACAGTCTGAAAATACCAATATGTCCAAGAAAAATTGAATATACATGTGTTTATATATGTAGTAAAACTCAGAGCTGGGATCTAGGTCACATGAAAATGGATAGAATTTCTGTCACTCAATAAGAACACATAATCCCCTATGATAATGAAACCTGTAACTTCCCTAATTAATCTCCTATTACAGGTGCATGTGTTTCTACAGGACCCTTTGAACATGTACTTCAGTGTTTCTAACAGTTGACTGGCATTTTACCTTTTATAGTTGCCAAAGGCAATTTTTAATACAGAAAAAAGTACTCAAGCTTCAGTGTGATATATATAACATTTAAGCTTTTTAGAGCTTCAAAATTATTAAATCGTTTAAAAAACTCAAAGAAAAATGTGGAATAATATAGTAAAAATCATGTGTTTAGCACCTGGTTTTATCATATTCTCACATTATTCCATATTTTCTTTAGTTATAATTGGGATTCTCCCTAAAATCTTTCATACTTCCATTACCTTCTGTCTCCTTCTCAGAGGTAACTACATTTATTAATTCAGTGTTTGTCACTTATGGTTAGGTTTTCTTATATTTCTACATTTGTACTTATATATAAACAATATATATTATAATTCTGCAGAATCTTAAACTGTATATAAATTGTATAACATGGATATTACTTTTCAAATTGCTTCATTTTATTTAACATTACATTTGTGAGCTTCATCCATATTATTCTATCTGCTGCTCTGTTGGTTTGTCTTGGCTGTATTATTTTTGTAACATTCCACTTTATGACTATATCACACAATATATTTATTCTCCAGTTGATGGACACTTCAATTATCCATTCTTCCCTTTCTCAAACAATGCTGTCATAAAGTCTTGGCCATATCTCCTTCAGTACACATGGAAGAGTTTCTCTGTTAGGAAAGGAGTTGCTGAGTTTTAGGGAATATACTCCTTCATCTTTATTAGATATCACCAATTTACAATTCATTCACTGTGTATGAGAGTTCCCTTTGTCCCTTTTCCTTTCTAAAATAAATTGTGTGCTTGCTTGTTGTCATATGATGATACCCACAATGTACTGTGATTCCTTTTTTCTCTTGACTCAGACTGCCAGACTCTCATCATGAAGACCATGGATTATGATTACACGGTAGGCAGGGACCACATTAGTTTCACCATCATGGTTTCCAGTGAGGAAGAGGTTTATTCTGTGGGAGGAATAATCAGGAATGTTGAACATGGGCAGCTCTCTCTTCTCCTATGTGGAGGGAACATTTGCTTAGTTAAAGGCTGACTGTAACCACGTGGATCCTCTGCAAATCAGCATAGAGATCTCTCAGGGTCAGGCTCTAGGTATTCTGTAGCATAGAATCAGTAGTTAAGCATCCTTACCTCTCTACCCCCAAGCTTTCCCAGAAAGCGTATATGTTGAGAAGCTCATCTGATCTTTGTAATAAGACATCTTCGGTATGTGTTGTGTTACAGTCCAGGAGCCAGCAATGTGTGACCTCCCTCCATTCCCCAGAAGGTGTAAGTCTATTTTGCCTACTGCTCTGATTCTGATCTTCCATGTACCATCAACTTTGCCTGATATAATGATACCTTAACCCCTTCAATTCCCAGTTGCCTTATTTATTACAGAAGACGCAACTGGGAATCAAAGAGGGAAAGCATTTTGTCAACAGAGCTGGTAAGTAGCAAAACAAGGAATGTAACTCAGTCCTTCTGCCTCCTAGTAAAAGGCTCTTACTGCTATGCCATTCTTCCTGAATGATTATTCCCTCTAGTTTCGCTGGTTTTTCCGGTGAGATTTTATTGGTATTTGCTAGACAAAATTGGGTTTTATAATGTATTTCTAGAAATAATGTTATGTAAACATAAACCTTAGGCTCAGTTTTATATAGATCCTCTGCATGCAATATTCTATCCCCTGACGGGCTTACAGTCACAGAATTTCAGAGCAGGAAGAGAGCCTCAAAATGATGATTGAACACTGTCAATTTCCAGGTAAGTCAAAGGTGAAAAGTTAAATGTAAAGAGGCTATTTGCCCAGTGTAACACTGCTAGCAATTGTCAGAGCCACTATCATATTAATCTTTTCTAATTCTAATAGTAAAGAATAAAGCAAAACTCAACTGCAAAATCCTGCAAAAGGAGGCCGAGATAACTACAATTAAAAGGTTGTCTATTTCTTCCACCTAATTATTCATTAATAGGAGAATAAATAGATTATGGTATGTATTTAATACCATACTAATTACTACAGTCCTCCTGGGTTTGATTTCAACTTGAGCATTTGTTAGAAGTGTGACCTTGGGTAATAATATTTAATTCCCCTGGCCCTCAGTTTTCACTCAGTTTACAGGGACATAGTTTTGAAGATTAGATGTAATACATGAGAAAGCTGTGAATAGCATTTGCCATTTATCAGTTCTTGATAAAGCATAGCTATTATTCATCTAAACAGCTGAAAACATAGACTGTGTATCATTATAAAAAAGATTTTAATATTTTATATATTCTATTCTATACACATTATAGTTATACAGGCATAACTTTATATTTTAAAAATGCATGTGTTTCTCCGTTGTTAAAAAAAGATCTGTCAGATCAACCAGAAACCTGAACTATGTTGACCGTGATTTTATCTTAGGAAATGGCATTCCACTGGGCCACTCACACAAAGTGGTTATGTCCTGAAATAGTCAGTTCAGTAGAAGCATTTAGATCACAGACCCAACCACACCTTGGTCTTGAGCAATTAGATTCATATTTGCATTATAGATCAGAACAAAGTAACAAGGTATATAATATATCACCTTACTATATATTTTAAATTGTATATTAATATTAGGAATATGTATATAACACACAAGCATATATTTAATTGGGAGAGAATATGCCAGAATGGTATATACTTTTCTATATTTTCTGAATTCCCACCATGAATTGGAATACATTGATAATTAGAAAAATTTGAAAGAGAAATAAAGGGATGCCTTCTCTCCAATATGAATTGTTTAGATATGAACCCACAATACCTTTTTTTTTAATTGAAGACAAAGTGAAAACTTTGGGTGTATGACTTAGATTTAATAGATTGCAATATGTCATGAGTTAGGGCACCCCTTTGTGTTTTTACCTATGCTGCTCCAACTGCCTGTATTCCTTTTTTTCTTTTTGCCTCAAAAACTCCATCATCATCCTAAAAAAAGAAACTAATCATGTCTCCAGACAAAACTTGTTTCTCCTCCTGAATTAAGATTTTATTAATTAATCACAAATGACTTTTCCCATCTTTGTAATCCATTATAAGTAACTTGAACATGTAATTGTCATAAACCTGAGACAATTTTTTGAACCTTTGCAAGTATATGTCTGTACATTGGGATTGCAGACTCTGTCTAAGTCATCTTTGTTCCCTCAGTACTTAGCAGAATATGTGCTCTGCGAATATTTGTTAAAGATGGGTAGAGAAGGAGAAACAAAGGAGAGGGAGGAAGACTGGACTCTGATAAACTGGAGTCAGACCATAGTAAAGGACAATAAGGATTCTACAAGAGAATTTTCTTAAAGAATGGAAGGAATTAGCATGAAAAGAAACTTGCCCCTTTCAGTGTTTCATTTTTATTCATATTTGTCCTAACCCAACTATGATTGTATACAGGCCCAGGGAGAATAAAAGGGGCTGTGCGTCAATTGAAAGGTCTATTTCATTAGACTCAGCAATGATTTGGGACCTAAAATAACTGCTTTGGAATACTTCTTTTTACAAATGAACATAACATACTTCACAAGGGCAGAGATATTTGTATATTGGCAGCAGTAACGCTGGCTCCTGTGCCATCCGGCGCCACTGGACACGGTGCCATTAAAGTAGGGGCGAAACAGTTTTGGAGGCCAACAGCTAGGAAATGCCCACCAGACTAGCAACCCTGGCCGTGACATCAGCCAGGCTATGAAATCTTGAGAGTGGCTGGTTTAATCAATGGCAGTCGTAGAAATGGACTGAATCTAAGGACAGTGAGAGCTATCTCTACCTAGAGCAGAGATGTACCTTCTTGAAGAAACATCTCTTTAGATTTGTTGAAGCTAGATGCTATGGAATCCTGAATTAGTTAAAAGGAATTAATTTCTTCACAAATTCATTCATCATATACGTTTAGTGCCTACTCTAAGTCATAGCCTTAAGTTTTTGTCAGCGACGGATACACATTTAGGGAACAAAACAAATTGTATGTTCTCGTGAAGCTAAAATTTCAGGTGAAGGAGACAGAAAAAAAGTAGGTAGACGAGTAAATAAGCAACGCAATTTCAGGTATTCACACCCTGAATGTGAAAGAAAGGAATCAGGGATGAATTCTAGGTATTTGAGACTACTTAACTCATTTCCTGAAATACAGAAGCATAGGGGTTTCCATGGGCGAAAATCAAGTATTTGGTTTTGGACAAGTAAATTTTGAGATGCTGTCTCGATATTAACAGAAATATTGATTAAGCAGCTGGACATGGGAGCGTAGCATTTGATGGACAGGTGGGAGTACAACAGATCTCCTCTGCATCAGGCCGGGAGTTGAGGATGGGGCATTGGTAGTGCAGCCTGGAGCATAAATAAAGGCTGGACTGATTCGCAATCCATCTAGGTACACTCCCACAAATGTTTAAGGATGGTTACTTTGAAAGGAAAGAAGCTACACTTGTTTGGGGAGCATGTGGGAGCTTGAAATGAGTAAGATTTGAGCACTAATGTTGATGAGATCTCATTGATACCTACAAATCTGTAAGGTATGTCGTGCTTTGGTAATAGATATACATGCAAAAGTGCTATGCAAGTGTTTAACAAAGGGTCCCAGTGTGATGATGCATTTTCACTGTATAATTTAATTTACAATTAATATTTATTAATGTCTACAGAAAAGTAATGTTATATTAGTGGAGGCAGGGGTGTATAATGGGAAGGTACTGGATTCAAAGCCGAAGTGAGGTAATTGTTCTTTCATGAAGAATTTGTTTCCTCAAGCTTCTGGGGGTCCTTTTGGTAGACAGTCTCCCAGCTGTCACCACCTTTAGGGATTGCTTGGGCTACAGAGAACCATGTTTCCCAAGTTCACGCCCCTTGGGGATGGCAGTGTGGAGGGACTGTGTGGGGAGACCACAGAGAGAGCTATGCTTGAAGAACCCCCACTGTTCTCACGCCAGATGTTTGAGTCTTCCCAGCCCAAGAGGCATCACACACTCGAGTGAAGCCTTCGAGTGACCTCAGCCCCAGCCATCACTTGATTGCAACTGCATGACAAACTGCAGGCTGAGCCTAGTTAACCCTCAAGTGAGCAAAATAAATGAGTGCTATTATTTTAAGCCACTATTTTAAAGTGGTTTGTTCACAGCTATAAATAACCACAAATATAATTATAACATTTTACTTTTTTTGACCTCAATATCTCTATGTATAATATGGAAATAATTTTATTAAAACCTCCTGAACCTATCTCATGAGCATACTGTGGAAATAACTTCAGTGGTATATGTAAACTTGCTTTATAAGTTCTAAGAGGCATTAGAGGTACAATTTATTATAATTATCATCATAAATCATCATTAACTTGAAGGATAGTGTACAGAATACCAAAAAAGCATGGCTCCTGACTTCAAGGTACAATGATATAAACTTTCAGTTCCCGATAATTTATCCTAACCACATAAAGACTTGTGGCACCATCTATGGAAAAAAATTTTAAATAGAAATAGAAGGATCTGGAATGGGAAGGGGAAATGGAAATTAAGAAGTAGACTTACAGTAATAATGCAATATTCACTTTTGCTTATCTAGCCCCTCTGGCAGCTCAGATCAGAAGGGTATTTTCAAGTATTCTTGTAGAAGCACAATTATGTTTGCTCCAGCTTCAAACATGGAAACTTGTCACTTGACAATTCCCTCTCACACTCCCTAAAACATTGCTCTGTCCTCTTTTTGTTCTCTCCCTTACAGGCTTTGAATGCATGGATCTCCAACTACATGTGTGTCTTTAAAGAAAAAAATCAAGATGTTTTCGTAGTTGTGCCCCAAGAGTAACCAGCACAGCACTTGGTAAATAGAAGGTAACTAATATGTGTTTATAAAAGAGATATATGTAAAATCTAAATAGTACAAACATGATTTGAAAGATAAAGGATTATTGATTACTTACTATGAAGCTTCTTTTTGTTTAATTGAAAATTGAGGATTTAACTACCTGTTTAACCTGATTTTTCTTTTCTTTTTTAATTTTCTATGTTCCAAGTTTCCCCCCAAGCCTTTATCAATATAGCCTGCCAAGTGGTCCAATTCTCCTCCCCCACCACTGTGCCTTTCCAGGCACATTTTGGGATGGCCTCCCTGACCCCCTTAGGGGAAAAAGTGGTTGTCAATTGTAAGGGATATGTGTCATTCTGGATGGAGTGTTGAAATTCTGGTTCTAGACCTTTCCAGAGCTCTTGTTCCCTCTGGCAGGGTCTACAAGGTTCTAGGTACTTGGCTGCTCCATTAGACTGGTTTCCTTAGTGACTATGATGATGATAAGCCAAAATACCCCCTTGCCCTGATGACTCGTAATGGATAAGTAGCATGAACAAGAAATAAACTGTTGTTGATTTTTAAGCCCTTGATATATATGGTTTTTTTTTCTTTTCTTTTCTCACAGCATTACTTCCTGACAGAACCTTCAATGGAGTCCCTAAAACTTAGTGGTCAGAACTGATTGATGAGTTTGGCAAAGCTTCAACAGAAGAAAGGTTTTTCTCCTTACCAGTTTTTAGTCATTGGAATATAAATGAGTTCAGTAATTCAGCACGTAACTTGAGATGCATACTTGGTACCAAACAGACCACAAGTCAGCACTTCTAATGACAGAATCATATGTATTTGTTCAGCTCTCCAAAGCTTAAGTTAATTTGTGTTAAAATAGCCTGTAATGTCTCAAATTATACCTGGAGTTGTCCTGGGTTGTTTCCGCAGAGAATAGACTGAGATGAGACAGATTTGTATGCAGGTTTATGTGGGAGTGCTATGCAGAATACCTGAGACCTAGTACAGAAAACAGAATTGGCCACAGAAAGAAGCCACAGTGTGATGTGGTCACAAGGCCTCAGCTGATGGTATGGGAGCTGTTTAGATGGCCCTTTATAGTTGTCCTGGTTAAAGAAAAGAGGCTTTCGTGTCTCTGCATCAACCAGTCAGTCACTGGATATGGGCGAACGCAGAAGTATAACTTACAGCTAGGCAGCTTCCTTCAGTGGAGGGCAACGCCTGGGAAGTGAGTCACCAGCAGTCAACACTCCTGGCAACTAGAGGATCTTGTGCCTTGGTCCTGGGGGGGTATGCTGTGTGGAACAACACATTTTCCACAATAAGAGTAGTATACATTTCTTGCAAAATCTTTGGAAGTCTGTACTAGGTTATCTGCTACTGAAACCATTACCCGTTAGTGTTTGTCCACAATGATCTGTCCACTTGGACCGTTTCCCCATCTCCAACTGTTAGAAGCATACTTAGCCTCAAGGATTATTAATCCTCCCAGAAAGTGTCTCTTGATGGCAATCCTAGCCATAATATATTTTTTTTTGTATGGACTTTCTTGGCATTTTTACACCAGTCCTGTTATTAAGTTTGCCTTGTATGAGCAAAAGGTCTGTTAAGCGGATGATTATGGGGTTGCTCCTCAAACGTGTGGCATATAGAAACTAACAAGGAAGATGGTAAGTGTGGGGAGGATAACAAGAGGGTTTCCAATAGGACACTAGTGCCATTTGTCCCACAGATGACACTAAGCCTGTGAGTCCCAGAGTGTCATGTTGCTACAGTGTCTTATAAGCTAGGTTCTCCTTTTTATAATATTCTATAGGTTGTTCTCCCATTATTGTTACTAAATCTTTAGTAAAGGATTGTTTAAATGTTTCATTCTCAACTTGGGCCTGTTTCAGAGCCTTAAAAGGGGTGAACATTTCAATTCTTTCCCACGTCTTCTGTTCTCATTCCCACCCCCGACTCCATCCCCACCCATGGCTGAAGCCTGCATGGTGGTCATGGTGTTACTTATTGACGGATTTCACTGAGGGAGAGGGAAGTGTCAGAGAATGAGAGCCTGGGCTGTCGGGTCTAACTGTCCTTTTCCAAGTATAAATTCTCCCTCAGAACCAAGCTCTGAGTATCTAATTATTTTAATTTTTATTTTATAGGGAAGCAATTTTTTATACTTTGAATTAAAATTATTCATACATACAGTTTACTACCTTATTAGACCTTCCTTAATTTACTTGAGATAAAGAGTAAGTTTAGGAAAATCACTAGAAGCTTTAATTTCCCAATTGGAAAATGAGCGGCTATAATTCAAGGGCTCTTTCAGTTGCAGAACTTGCTGATATTATGTGAGTCAGCCAAGATGTCATAATTCTGGAAAGGTTGAGAACACCTTATCTCCAGTTTCCATATTAGTTTGCTGGCAGATATGCTGCTTACATCTTTTTGTTACTGTCAAGTGAAATAACTGCTCTGGAACAGAGGGCGAGAATAACACAAAGAAATAAAACAAAGAAATTCTGCAACAGCCATCATCAGGAGCTCGGGGGCAATTTGATTTAAAGGAGCTTCACATTTTAAAAGAAAAAGTGAAAATACAATCTGTTTTTTCATTTGCTTTCTGTTTCTTCTTTAAACAAGCACGCTTTGTCTCCTCAAAGATTTTCCACTAAAAAGAAATACATTGCACAGCTTGACCTGTAATTTAAATCACAATTAAGCTTCCAGTTAGAATGTATCTTCATCATAAACCTGCTATAAATCCCCCAGTGTTGTTAAATTCTCTTATCCTCTTAAACAGCATGACCCCAGTTTCACTATCCCTAGACATAAAATGCTGAATTATAGCTTATTTATGAGTTTCATGAATAAGACTAATTTGATTGCCATTTTCAGAGAAATTCTCACCAGGTTATTATACTCCTAGATCCCATTAGCTAATAAAAATATACAAAATAAGAATTACTCCCAATTAGTTATACAAGCAGAATTGCTGGCAACATTTCTTTGTATTAAAAAGATGCCACCAACCAGCAGCGATAACATTTCCTCCTGTTCCCTTGGCTCAGCACTCCTTTCTAGGCTACATCCCATCTGCTTTTCATAAATATTTACAAATCTACATTTTAGCCTGTTACAGCATTTATTACTAGTGGGACATTGCTTCTCCACAAAGAATTCACTCTCTATGACCAGTGTTCAAAGTGGTTCAGATTTTAGTATGTTCATGTAAACCTGGGTACTTAACGGGAATCCAAGCTATACGGAAAACGTCCAAGCATCTGGTAAAAACATAGGTCAGCTGGGGTTTTAGTGACATGGAAAGGACAATTTACTTAAGTGGTTAAGACTGATAGCTACTCCTAAGGCAGAATAAGATTATAGTAAAAAGTTATGCTTTATAATCAACAAAATAAGAATTAATATCCACTACAAGTTCCATAAAGCAGAAATTTTTGTTGTGCTGTTCACATTGTAAGCACTCAAGCATTTGTTGAATAAATGGATGGACTTCAGTCCTAGTGCTGCTCTATGATCTAAGTCAAGTTCTATGATTCTGCTTCTTCATCTATCAAGTAGAGGTAATAATAGAACTGTTGAATTACATGAAGTAATTTGGCAAAGTGGAACTCAGCATAGGACAAGTATTTATCAATATTTTAAGTAATAAAATTACTTAATAAATAAAATAGCTCAAGTTACATCTGAAATAAAAGATTATTTTGACTCCTTGAAGAGAAATGATGAAAAGTTGCTTAAAAATTGCAGTGTTGTTCTTTTCCCTAAAATGTGAAGGACTGAGTAAACTTTAGGCACAAAAAGCCTATTGTTTTTGTAAAATTATCTGAATGGATACTCAAGTTTGTATGAATGTAGAGCCACAGTATCCTGCTGGAATAAAAAGGCTTTTAGACATGTAGCACCAAGGGAATGAATTAAAATATTAGCTTTGCTTAATATTGTAACATTGATATCAATGTAGGCAGAGTCTGTTTCTTTTAAAAACATGCTTCTTTACTATTTGTGGATCTAGATCATTCTATGCCTGTACATTATTACTTGTCCTTAGAGAAGTGTATGAGCATTGGTTGTTTGACCCACCCCCAAGTGGTTACCTGTAGTAGATTGGGAAGGAAGACCTGGAAATGACAAGAAAGACTTGGAGACATGATCTTTATTACCCACTAACATAAAGGGAACCAGATTCGGATTGCTATAATCCCACCTGAACTCTACTGTGAGTGTCTCACAAATGCTGATATTTTGAAGGTAAAAGCCCTCAAACTCTTAGAAATGTATTGATGATTACACTGTCCTGGGAACTAAAGGGCAAGGCCCCACCATCATGGGTGGGAGTGGGGTTTGGGGGGAATGCAGTATAAGGAGAGTGAAGACTGAAAGGGGATATATTGAGGGCTATGGCAGTTAACGTTTGGAGACAAGGCTAATGGGAAAGGGAGGATACTGACAGAGGTAATTACTGAGTTTCTATGCATGCTAATGTTTCATGGAATGTGCAGGTAATTACCTAGGAACTTAATAAGGGTAAAACTAACCAATGTTTATTTGAAAAATCTAAAAAACAAAGATTGAGTATTCTCTGGTTTAGGAAGAATGACCACTTTTATAATCTTTATCTGTTCATATAGTTTTCTTCATTCAATAACATTTATGGAGCACATATCTGTGTCATAAACTGGGCTGGATCCTAAGTTGCAAACTCTAATATGGAAAGACCATTGACATCAATGTGCTCATAGTGGGCAGAGACAAACATAGATGAATAAATAAAGTAACAGGAGTGAGTAATAAAGGAGCACTGAGGAGGAGTGGTAATTATACCTGGGAAGCAATTAAGAAGTGGTGATAGAATTATGTTCTTCCAACCTGAAATTGCAGCTGTTCCATAGCATAGTAGGAGCTTGTTTTTATTTTAAAGGTCAAAAAATCAGGACACGAGAACCATATGGTGCTGAGAGCCCTTAGCCAAAAGAGGGACCATGTATTCCACGGCACTCAGCCTTATGAATGTGAGAGTGGTAGCTGATGATATTACACAAACAGAACATGTTGCTGGATGGTTAAAAAAAAAAATCAATGTTAGATCAATGAAAATAATCACTAACATTAACTTGCTGAACCTTATAATATTGAATAGTTTGTAGAATGTATCATATATTTCAATATTCAACATTTTCAAGTCTTGTTTTTTTAATCTATTCCCTGCTTTTACCTTAATCAGAAAGCAGCAAATGAACCCCCTAAACTTATTCATATTCAGTGAATATTTATTATATACTATGTGCCAGGCAGTGAGGTAAATCATGGAGGAATAGAGGTCAGAAGAAAAATCTGGATGAAGGATTAAGGAATTACATCAGAGGTTGCAAATAATTCTTCCAGGAAAGATCATATCCAGGGTTTGAAATATAAATAGAAATACACATGGTGGGGGGTAGGGAGAGGGGATGATCATTTCAAGTTCAGCACATGCACGACAGAGATGGAGAAGGGAACATAAATATTTCAGCAGTGACAAAAAGTTCTTTAAAATGGCACATAAAATGCTCCGTAGTCTGGCTTCTGAGTACCTCCTACACAAAACCTTGCTACTTCTTGCCTCATATATTGTGTTTATGTTTTGTCTCCTTGCCCGTGCAATCTTCTCTATTTACAATATCTTTCACTCTTCCTCTGGCTATGTCTTTATTATGTATCATCTCTACTCAACTGTAGACTCCATGGGGACAGGCCCATGTCTTCTTTATCTTTGCATCTCAGTACCTAACACAATCCTTAGCATAAAGGTAGGCATTCTATAAATGCCTACTGAATTCCTTCATTCATTCATCTATTAACAAAATTAGCTAATACTTTTTTTGGGGGGGGGTGCGGGGGTCATTGGTAGGTGCTTGGTTCACCATGGAAAACAACAACAAAACAACAGGAGATGAGTCTGGAAAAGTAAGTTGAGAATATATTGTGAAAGGCAAAGACACACCACCTTAATGCAGTTAGAGTTTCACTAAGGGTTTATACAGAGTGAAGAGATATCATGTTTCTGATATAAAACAGATTATTTTGCAGACTTGATCTTTAGAGAGGGGTAGAGACAGGCAGCTAGTAAGTACTGTTGAAGTCGGAATTTAAGTCAGAGTTTGAAGACTGTGACTGTAGAGGACTGCAGAATGATGCAACAGGTAAAGGAAACATTAATTACAGAAGAGACAAATTCTTGTGACGAAAGATTTGAATGAAGAGTATTTTTGGGTTTAGTATAAACTGAGTTGATATGGATTTGAAATAAAAGGTAATAAGGGACCACGATGATAGGGAGAATGATGAAATGAGAATAACATTTGAGAAAGAGAGGCCAGTAATCAACCCCGTAAAGGAAGGGATGTGGCAAAGCAGGAGATGAGATGAGTGGCTTTGGCTATAAACCAGCAAGGAAGTGAAAAAAGCCAAGGAGAGCTGGAAAAACTGAGAGAACAAATATGAGATAAGAGACTGGATTTTATAAGTCATGGGTAAAAATATTTTCTTAAGAGCTGGTACCAGATTTTCCAAACAGCTATCTTGCATGTGGACTGTCAGAATCTGAAAGACAGGCTTGCCAGGAGTGAAAGAAAGATCACTGATTTTTTTCATAAAAAGTAAATGAGAAGACCTGCTCCAACACAGTTGACTGAACCCCCTTTTAAAAATTCATAGATATTCTGAGTAAAATATAATCAGTTATGTAAACTACATACCACGCTCAATAACAGAAAACAATCAACAGGAGATTCTTAGGCTTGCAACTGATATGTTACCGTATCTGCACAATTCAGGAACCACCAACAGAAGTAATCATTTACCGATGCTCCCGGATCTTTAAGAAACAAAGAACTCTGGCAGAAGCAAATATATAGCTGCTCTGAAGGGACTCTTACATCTTGGGGCATAACAGACTCCCATAAACAAAACCCCATCCCAGAACACGCCACAGGAGGAAATACATCACTATAAGGGTCAGCAAATGTTGTAAAAGTGGAACTCAAAAGCTGCAAATAATAGAAGTACCTGAAAGAGAAGATAAAATAAAGATATTTACCTTGATTAAAGATGCAACATAATAGAAATAATGAAAGAACAGGTGGATTTCACAAAGAACCAATGGAATGTGGTATTGAAAACAATATTGCCATTGAAATGAAAATAAACAGGTCTAACCAGATCAGGTAGGTGAATGAATATAATCATCTCCTTTTCTAGTCCTTATTCTAAATTCTGCTCAGCTGCATTTCTTTCCAAGTTTGTCAGACAGGTTATACTTGGTATATTCAAAATGTGCTGCTACTCAATACAATTTTACAGTATGAACTTCCTATGATTATCAGTTTATCCCCTTGAAGCCAAAATTAATCTCAACAAATTCAATCAGTCTATCCTTATTTCTACAGTGAAATCCATCCACTTTTTCTCCTGACCTAAGTTCCACGAGAGAGAGAGGATTCATCCTGGTCCTTATAAGAATTACTTTGGGACTCCAGTGCTTGGAAAGTGCACCTGGGAAAGGGGTCCCTCCCAATGCCCCAGAAGAGTAGAAGACCAAATCTTCTTCCTGGGTCCCACTTTTATGACTTTGATGATGCCCTTGCTGGTGCTGCCTTGCACAGAAGGACTAAGACTCTCTGGCCTGCCAGAGTTAAAGCTTTCAAAAGCTTTTGATCCATGGCAATAAAACGAGAACAGTGCTCTATTTACACTACATCTACCCTACAGTGTGCCTTTACTTCCAGTCCTCACCTCTCCAAATTTGGGGAGTATCAGTGCGTTTGTGCCTTGGTCTTCTCTACTTGCCTGTGATCTTAGGAGGTTGATTTATAACTCAGCCATTACTGATTCCACTAGCAGTTCCTTAGTGTTTCTGGCATGCACTAAAACTGATATAGAGCTCTCCCTTTACCAGCAATTTTCATTTTAATAAATACTTTCAGTGGGAGTGGTTAGATGTGTATATTCTTCTACTACCCAGACGTCTTTATCTGGCAAAAGTGCATTTGCTTGTGTGTTTTCATCCATTTCCCTTAACTATATCAGCTAGTTATGAATCTATTAAATAAGTACAAAGGCTAATAATACCTATCTTAACACTTATATTTTCACCCCAAAGAATTCTTTCACAACAAAATTCACGTTAGAGTTTGTTGGCAAATTAAAATTCTTTATTCGCAGTGATGGAATGAAGTGGACATTACTGAAAATAAATGTGTTAAGATGAACTAGAATCAATACAAGTGAACAGCTATGCAGCGGAGGGGATGCGGGAAACAAGGTCGACAAAAGAACTGCTTAACTAAATTGATGTTAAGTTAGGCCTGTCATGATCGACATTACCAGAGGGAGTAGGACAGAGTAAACAAACACATTCTTAAATAACCTTCCACCCCTCCCAAAACTTAACACTCTTAGGTTGAGAATTTCAAAACATGGGCCCGTTCTTGGTAGTGTAAGACGGTGTCAAATACCACAAAGCCATTCTGGGGCCAAGAAACGAACTCTAAACGTGTGCCCTAAAATATACAGGCCACACCTTCTTTCTGTATTTGAACATATAGCACCACAGCGCACTCTCAAAACCACGCTCTTCCTACCTTATTGGTATCAATGTGCTCAACTCTGAACGGGCCAGGTTTTTGTTTTTTTAAGGACAGAACAATGCACACGAATAAATAACAGGATCTGTTACTAGTACTGGCTTCTATGCAATGACAAGGGATATTATAAACTATTTAAGAGTACGCGCTCGGCTAGACTGGAACAAACTCCAGCTTCTCCACTTGCCACTTGGAATAAGTTGCTCTACTGCTGTGACTCTATTCGTGTGTAAAATGAGAACAGTATCGTGGATTTCAAAGGGTAGCTACGAGGGTTTTTTAAAAGCCCTTGGAACTAGAACTGAGCTAAAGAAGTATTAGCTGTCGTAAGGATGTTTCCAAAAGAAATTCTCCGAAATGTTAATTTTGCTGTTGCTTATGACCAAACAGCTTTTCAATGTAAGGGGGCAACACCTATTTGCCAAGCACCTACTACCTGCCCACACAACTCTGGGCCGGGCTAACGAGCAGAGTCGTCCGGTCCGGACCGGAAACTTGAGACCAAAAGGCCGCCAGGATTCGAAGTCGGGGAGGGGCGGAGCCAGAACGCGACCCGGAGTCGTCCGATGGCTAGCGCCTCCTCAGCCCCAACAAGGTACTGCTTCCTTTTCTTTTAGAAATCCGAGCCAACCCGAGTACATTCTGAGGCTTCTAGCCTCCCTGCCTCCAACGCCCTGAGAGGAGAGCGGACTGCACCACGAAGCCCGCCAAACCCTCGAGAAGGCGGGATCTCCACTACGGGGCCCGCAGCCCGACAGCGCCCGAGGCTGGGCGGAACCAATGAAGCGCGAGGCCCGGAGGCTGAGGTGAGGGCTGCCCGAGATGTGCCGGACGCCGACCTCAACATATGCCACCTGCTCCTCTAGTCCGCAGGCGCGAGCCTTCGCATTCCAGGAGCTGGCATTGTTGCGATCCTCTTTCCTAGCTCCTTGTCACTTTAATTGTTTTATGGGAGAGAAAAATGGAACCCCTTAAGTCAGGCATCTCCTAGACACCAGTCAATGAACTAGGCAGTGCAGGTGGGGTCCTTTGCTCGCGCCGAAATTCAAAGGTATAAATATTTCCGGCAAGGATGCAGCGCTGCGAGCGGGCGTTGTAGTTACCATGGTGGGATTCGCTTTGTAGCGCCCGCAGCCGGGCCACGTTTGGCCCGCTCTCTGCCTTTGTGACCAGGAAGAGCATTTGGGGGGCCTGAAGCCCCGGCGGCCGGACGCAGCGGTGAGGCCGTACGTGCGCGCGGTCGCGAGGGCCTAACCTGGCGTTCCCGGCAGGAGGCGGGGGCTGCGGGACGGGGAGGAGGAATAGTAGCCAGGGGGGGACCTTAAGATTATAATTAGCCCTAAAGGAGAATTGACAGAATGGCTAGTTCCAGTCCAGCCTTGGATTAGGGAGGAAGTGTTGACTGGAAGGCCTGGTGAGGCGAGGGAACAGCCCGAGTGAAAGCAAGAAGCTGGAGACTATGTGGGATTCATGTATTTAATAAATGTCTGCTGACGCTACCCCGTCCCTCCACCCCACACGCCCTCCAGTCCGGCACTATTTGGGCACACAGTGGGGGACGTCGGGGAAGATAGATGAATAAATAAATACTGTTTGATGTCACCTTTAAGTTCAATGAACGAAAAAGGATGCAGAGTAGGGGCGTGCATAGAGGTGCTCTTCTATATAGAGAAGTCAGGAAGGACTCCAGCACGGTGACTTGTGGGCAGAGACGTGAGTGGTAAAGGAGAGTGAGCCATGCCAGTGTCCGCGAGGACGTTATGGGCAAAGGAAACGGCTTGTGAAATAAGCAGTAGTCACTTAGCTGGGGTGTTGTCACTGTAGAAGATAGGCCTGGAAAAGTAGGTAGTTGGCTTCCAGGTTGAGTTGATGGTTTAATTAACTCCCAATGCACGACTAACTCTTGCGCGTTTTTAAGTTGGGGAAAGATTTCATTACACCAAAGGAAGTAGCGTGTCTTGGCAAGTAGCTGTGGTGTTTCTTTTAGGCTGGCATTCTTATGTTTTAGTCTTTTACGTTCACTATGTACGATTCCAGGTCTACATTCCACTTACGTGTTGTTATTTCTGTTTTGTGCAGAACTGCCTTGTGGCCTGTTTGATTCCCAGCAAAGGTTTACCTGTCCAAGTTAGTGAAAATGTATATAAAGTCTATCGTTCTTGAAGGATTCAAGTCCTATGCTCAGAGGACTGAAGTCAATGGATTTGACCCCCTCTTTAATGCTATCACTGGCTTAAATGGCAGTGGGAAATCCAACATATTGGACTCCATCTGCTTTTTGCTGGGCATCTCCAACCTGTCTCAGGTAAAGTTTAAACTTTCAGACTTATAGTGAATTTAGCTTTGGGGAACCTAGAGTTAATCCTCATTGAACTCAGAAACAAGTGCCAAATTTGTATTTTTTACTTTATGTGAATTATACCTCACTACAATCCTTGAAAGATAGGGATTACTACTCCATTTTTAAGGTGAGAAAATAGAAGCTTGGAAGAGCTGCATAAAATTCATCCTTATGATATTTGGAGCAATAGTCAAACTCAGGCATTCTTACTTTAAGGCAATCTCATTCCAGAGTCTGTATTCTGTGCCCACGTTTCCCCACAACCCCAGTGTTATAATGCCTTTTCAGGATTTGCTAATAGGATTGGATGAATAGCGAAATTCTGAGACGCTGTATACCCTTAGATATAAATGAGCTGTGTTAAGAAATGAGTAGAAAACAATTCATATAAGGTTGAAAAAGTCATATGGAAAAGGCATTTATTTCAGGCCGTTGCCCAATTACCTTCCCTGTGTGAATGCACCTGCCAGTCCTTGGCTCTTTGATGGATAATACTACATGGGTGGTTTTCCAATGTCAAGAAACCCATTTGCAGTGCCATTTTGTGCAATATGGGGTTTTTGTAATTGATCAACTTTTTTTATTTTAGGTTCGGGCTTCTAATTTACAAGATTTAGTTTACAAAAATGGGCAGGCTGGTATTACGAAAGCTTCAGTCTCAATCACCTTTGACAATTCTGACAAAAAGCAGAGTCCTATAGGATTTGAAGTGCATAATGAAATTACAGTAACAAGGCAGGTAAGTGGCTATTAAATATTTGGATACTGAAGAAATTGTAAAAGTCTGCTGTGTTTTTTGGTGATAAGACTTTGCTGGCGAAAGTTTACGAGGAATCTTTGCATCGAATACTGACTAGTTTCCTTAAGAATATCTTCCTTGTGTTAAAATTTTGATTGGGCAAATCTCACCATTTACCATGAGGATTGAAAGGGATTTGAAAACTCATCTGTCATTGTAAGTACTCATCCATGTGTCAGCCTTGAACCATAGTTGATTCTTCTCTGTCTGTGCTGGAACATATAACAAACAGTACTTGGGATCTCGTTGTCTTCTAAGTAACCCATTCTGGTCCCTGACAGATATACTTAGAAAGTTTTTTCTGTAATTTGAGCCAAAGTGCTGTCTTAAGTTTTACACATTAATTCTACTTCTTTTAAGAGCACCAAGAGCAAATCTGCTTTATTCCATATTTCAGTATTTAAGCATTCAGTAAGTCTGAATGTTTTCTAAGCTAAATCTCTTTAGGTCTTTCAATTGATATTTAGTTGTTTCTAGTTCCATCACTTTTTTGATCACATTGAATATGAATTTGCTCCACTTCTTTATATCTTTTTTTTTTTTTTTAATTCATGGCACCTCAAATTGCATATATCAGAATTATTCTAGGGAAGTCAGGATTAAAGAGAATTGTCACTTCTTCAATTTTAGGTACTCCTATTTTTCTCAATATGACACTGGAGAGTTAATAATACCTTATGAACTCATATCTGAGTTAAAATTGCACTAATTTTTTTCATGTGTGTTATTAGCCATGTTATTGCCTTTTCTGTATGTAAGCAAGTTTTTGAAACTAATGCAGGAC
>PVJD01006120.1:0-96793 GCA_004026545.1 Mormoops blainvillei | reverse complement strand
CTGCTCCTTGCTCTGACCCTCAGTTTTCTCATCTGTGAAGCAACACTCACCCCAGGGTTACGGTGTGTGTCTGGCACACAGCAATAGCAGCTGATATTTATTGAGCCTTCTCTGTATGCCAGACACTGTGCTAAATTTTTGTAGCATTTTCATTTTGCTCTTGTGTCAACCATAGAAAGTAGGCCCTTTAATCCCCATTTCACAGAAGGAGAAACCAAGAGTTAGACAGGTTAAACAACTTTTCCAAGGGTTATGCTCTAAGTGGTGCAGTCAGAATTTGAACTCAAGCTTGTCTAACAGCAGAGTCCATCTTCTTAACCACTGTAATAATAATTCATGCCTGCACACTTATAGTTACTGTGTACCAGACACTGTTCATACTGCAAACATAGTGCGGTAAGTGTTAGTGCTATCCTTATTTTATAAATGAAGAAATGGAAGCACTGAGAAATTAAGTGGCTTGCCCAAAGTCGCACAGCTGGTAAGTGTGAAGCTGGGCAGAAAATCCAGTCGGTTTGGCCCCAGAGTTTACATCTTCACCACTATCCTGCCCTGCCTCACTGCAATATATTGCCTTCCTGTGCTAGGGTCTCAGTAAGTGTGCACTGATGAACGAGCCTATGCTGACATCTTTTCTATGGCTAGTTGTTCGTCAGTTCATTCCATCTCGTTTCCCGCTGCAGGAAGATTGCACCCTTAGGGCTCTCCTAAACTGTCCTCCCCAGGGTCACTAGGGAACTCCTCATTGCTAAAGTCAGCAGCCACTTCTCAGCCCTCATCTTACTTAACTCTCAGCAGCATTGGATGCTATTGACCTCCCCCTCCTTGTTGAAATGTTTCCTCCCTTAACCTCTGTGATACTGCCTCCTCCTCTAAGAAGAATAAAGGTCTCCTCAGACTGCACTTTAAATGTAAGTGTTCTCCAGGGTTCTGTCTTAGACTCTCTTCCCACTCTACATATCCTCTCTCATGGTCCCCACGCCCATGGCTTCTCGTTGCTCCTTGATTTGTCCAAATCCAGACCTCTGTCCTAGGCTCCAGATCCAACTGTGCTTGGGACAACTCCATGTGGGGATTCCAAAAGGCACCTGAAAAATGGCTTCTCCTCTGTGGTACCCTAACGGCACCACTTTAGTCGCCTGGCCAGAAGCCGGGGAGTCAGTCTAGAGCCCTTCTGTTCCCTCACCCTTCCTGAACAGTCAGTGGCCAAGTCTTGTCAGCTTTACTTCCTTGCATCTCTCTTCTCTGTGTCCTCAATCCCACTGCTCCTGACTTCTTGAAGTCTTCCTTGGCTGGCTAGGACTCCTTCCCCTCAACTCCACCTATAATTGCTTCCTCTTTCCATCTTTCCCTTCTCTCTGAATCCCAGGCAACGTGGAGTGCATAGTCCTGGGATCAAATTGAGGCTGTGTTAACTGAGGGAAGCTGTTTCACTCAGAACTTCAATTTCCTCAATGGAAGGCGGGACACCTTCCTCACAGGGTTGTTATGATGATTAAACGAGATACTGTCTGTGAATTGCCTGGCATAGGGCCCAGCACACTATAAAAGCTCAGAAAATAGACTTTATTTCTGCCTCCTGTGCTCACATCCTTCTCCAGCCTCTCCCTGAAGTGCCTCCTGGGAGCCAGGCCTTGGGAGAGCCAGGCGCTGGGTACTGCCTGGCCACTGGTCACTGTCCCATGGGGTTGTCCCAAGGCTATCCAGGGAAGCCAGTTTGTCTTTGCCAGCCTTTTCCAACCTCCTTCCTTCCTCAGTCCCCTCTCTGCCCCCCGCCCTTCCTTCTCTGGCTCCTGCTTCTATTTACCTCCCCGCCACATCTCTCCAGGTTCGTCACTCCTGCCTCTGATCACCTCCCCTTTCTGCATTAACTCCACTCATTCTTTGCTTTGCACAGCCCACTCGCTCTCCCTCAGTCTGCTCCCTGTCATCCACCCACCAGAACTCTTTCCTTTCTCCTTTATGCCTGGCCCTGTATTTCCACCGCCCTTTGCTCACAGAGGCCACCCTCTTCTTCCTCCACTTCTGTGCCAGTCTGCCTCGTAGCTCCCCTCCTTACCCTGTTGTCTTTCTGGTCCCTGCCCCTCCCTGGCCCTGGGACAGGAAGTTGAGGGAGGAGGCCTGGGTGGTGCCAGCTCCCCCAGCCTACTTCCCCTTCTGTACCTCGAGCCACTCCTCTACTTCCTCCTGTAGTACCCCCTTCCCTTATGGTCCCCCATTCCTCCCCCCAACCCACCTCTCCTTCCTCTCCCATGTACCCCTGCTCTCAGGTCCTATAGACATACAAGCTGCGGGTGAGGGGAGGATTGACATCACATTGCAGGCCCCAATGAACAGTCTTGCCCCTCCCCCTCCTAATGAGAACCAGCTGTGGTTCCAGAGGCCCAGATGTGGGGCTAGAGGGGGAGAGCAGGATGGAGCCAGAGGACAGAGTAACAGGACCAGGACAGAGCGAGGGCATACAGCAAGGCAGAACTGGGTGGGAGAAGAGGTGTGACAGATGCAGGGGGAGAAAGAAGACAGCTCTGGACAGGAGGCAGGACAGATTGGGGAGAGACACAAGATGGATGTTTAGACCAGATCTGGGGGAAGGGATGGGACAGACCTAGAGAGAGAGAGAGAGACAGGAACAGGGAGGAGGAGCAAGTCTTGTGGAAGAGGCAGTGAGAAACACTGGACAGATGGGGGAGATGGTGCTGAGAAAAGAGCTGGAGAGGATGAGACGGTCTCCGGAGAGAGTCTGGAGTTCGAGTTTGGAACTGGAAGCCCTGGAGCAGGAAGTGATGAGGCACAGTCCAGACAGAGGCCCCAGGGACTTAGAGGTCACAGCTGC
The DNA here is from genome assembly GCA_004026545.1 of Mormoops blainvillei. Classification (NCBI taxonomy): domain Eukaryota; kingdom Metazoa; phylum Chordata; class Mammalia; order Chiroptera; family Mormoopidae; genus Mormoops; species Mormoops blainvillei. Next base: position 93,960 of record PVJD01006120.1, on the reverse strand, counting down.
AGCCGCAGAGCTGACCACGAGTGCCCCGGCAGCATGTGTGAGAGCATGCCTGTGTGTGGGTGGGTCTGCAAGTGTGAACGCGTGTGCCTGTCTATGTGAGTCTGTGCATGTGTGAAAGTGGGTCTTTCTTTGTGCATGGGAGGGTATGTGTGTGAGAGTGTACCTGTGTGCATATTTGAGGGGGGATATCTATGGGAATGAGCCTGTCTATGACTGTGAGAAAGTATCTGTGTGTATGTGTCTGTATGTAGGCCTGCAGGTGAGTATGTGTATTTGCAGGGATCCATGTGAATGAATTTGTCCATCTGTGTGTGAGAAAACATGCTTCTCTGTATTTGTGAGGAGGGGCATCTGTATAGGTGCACTGGCTGTGTATCTGTTAAAGTAGCCTGTCCATGTGTGTATGAGTGTGCGTTGAGTGTGCTTGTCTGCATTCAAGTTAGTGCATCAGCGGGTCTCTGACTTTATGAGTAAGCACCTTTGTGTATCCACTGTAAGAGTGTATTGGGGGAGTTCACACTGGAAAGGCAACCAGGCTGGGTCATAAGGAGGGCATTGGAGTCTACACAGTTTAGAAGAAGGGGCATTTCCTGGATCTGAGTCACTGGTCTGAATCCCTCCTCTTCAAGGTTGATCTTCTATTTTTTAAAGGATTTTATTTATTTATTTTTAGGGGAGGGAAGGGAGGGAGAAAGAGAAGGAGAGAAACATCAATGCAAGAGAGAAACATCAATCGGTTGCCTCTCGTACGCACCCCAACCACCAGGATCGAACCTTCATCCCAGGCATGTGCCCTACCCAGGAATTGAACCAGTGACCTTTTGCTTTGCAGGACAACACCCAGTGACCCTGAGCCGCACCAGTCAGGGCTAAGGTTGATCTTTCATCTGAACTTTTATCTCATATCTTTCATTTTAAAAATGTATTGGTCAGGTACTATATGCCATGCTCTGTGCTACACACAAAGGTGAATAAGATATAATCCTGGCCTTCCAATACCTGATATTCTGTCTCTGGGTGGGGAGACTGAGAGTTATAGCATCATGTAATAAGCACATTGATCTTGCTGTCCATTATCTTCTCTCCCCACCAACCGTAACTGCTTTCTCTCTACTGGCTGATTAACTGAAGAGGAGCAACTTTTAACCCTTGATGTCAAACCTAGTCTCTAGGCCTAGATCCCTGACCTGGGCCCCTGGGCCATCCCTGTACACTCAGCCTCTCTCCTCTTTGAGTCAGGCCTGTGTTTACTCTGACCTCCTTGTTCTGAGTTTGTCTGACCTGTTATTCCATAGGGCAGCTCCATGGGCTCCTCGGCCTTGAGCCCTGGGGATCTTAGTTCTTACATAAAATCCCAGGGCTCTGAAGCTAGGGTGAGGGAACCCGTCAGGGATGGTGCTGGGGACTGACGAGAGAGCATCTGCCAAATGCTTAGGTCTGGGCTCCCTGCTCTCATTATCTGTAATTCTCATAAAACTCCACAATGTAGGTATTACCATACCATTTTATAGATTAGGAAAATAACAGAGACTGGGGCTCAAACCCAGCTCAGACTCCGGAGTCCCTGCTCTTTTTATTGCCTCACACACTTGGGAGAGATGGGGGTTGGAAGTATAAGAGTGGGGTCAGAAACTCACCTCCCTTAGGAGGACAGGAAGTCGTAGAGCAGAGCAAATCTGCAGAGACCCAAGGGCACACTTCTGTGGCCACAGGACTGACCTTGGTGTCTCAAGGGCATGGGCTTACATGTGTTTGTGTATGGCATCTTAGTTGGTATGTACATGGATGTTTCTGTGTCAGTGTGGTGGTGTGCAATTCTGAGGCTCTGACCATTCATTCAGCCCTGATGGCCTACTGATGCTATACATCTACTAAATGCAAGACACTCAGAGGCTAAGTCAGACTATCAAGTTGCTGCCCTCAAGGAGCCTCCAATTCTGCAGTGGGGCTGACACATGAACAAATCAAGGCTGCTGTGCTGTTTATTGTCTGTGCACCAAAAGCACTGGGCGCCCCGTGGAGATTACAGTTGGCTCTGCAGGGTGTGAGGGAGACATAGAAGATCCCACAGAACACAGGATATTTGGACTGCATCTTGAAGTTTAAGTAAGAGATGGCCACTTGGAGAGGATTTATAGAGGGTATCTCAGATCGAGGGAATACTTCGTACAAGGTAAAGTGTTGGGAAGGAACGTGGTCATGGTTTGGTATTGGAATGCAGGACCTGGTGGGAAAAGGAAAGAGTGGCACACTAGAGAGGTTGGCAGAACTCAGATCAGGAAGGTAAAGGTATATTAAGGAGGTTGGACTTTATATTGCGAACCAGGGTTTCTATACTTAGTGTCCATGAACCCCTTAAACTGCAGACATAGTTTGTGTATATGTGCTCCTTCATTTTTTCCCCTAGAGTGGCAGCAGTTTTCTGCTGTAAATAATGGGAAACCAATGGAAGCCTTTTGTCAAGAGTGGTTTTTTGAGGGCCATATGGATAGCTACGTGGATCAGAGGATCCAAGCCAGGAAGCTGGGGGACCAGGAAGGAGCAGAATCAAAAAGAGGATGACAAAGCTCACAGTAGGACAGCAGCAGTGGGAAAGAGAGGAAGGGGCACATTTGAGACATGTCTAGTTGAGATGGTTAGGGTAGGATGGCTAATTGGAAACCAGACCAAAGCAAAGCAAGGAAGCCAGGAGAGCTTCTGCCTTTCTGGCTTGGACACTTGGATGAGTGGTGGTGCTGTTCACAAGAATGGAAATGGAGGAAGAAAATCAGCATGAGGTGGGGGATATGCTGTGGAGGAAGTCCAGTATATGGCTGGATATGTGTCTCCAGAGCTCTCCAGAGCTGGAGATGAAGATTGGAAAGTCATCGGCAAATAGATGGTCCATTAAAAAATGAATGACACATTTGAATCGAAGGCATAAGAATGGGTAAGATCTCTGGCAGAGTGTGGGGAGTGGGAAATATGTGGCCAGGAGTGAGTCCTGAAGCACACCAATTTTTATTTATTTACTTATTTTATTATTTTTTTTATCCTCACATGAAGACATTTTATCATTGCTTTTAGGGAGAGAGGAAGGGAGAAAGAGAGAAACATTGATGTGAGAGAGAAGCATTGATTGGTTGCTTCCTGTATGTGCCCGGACTAGGGATTCAATCTACAACCTAGGCATGTGCCCTGACCCGGAATTGGACACACACTCTTTTGGTTACAGGACAATGCTCCAACTAACTGAGCCATACTGGCCAAGGCTGAAGAGCACTATTTTTTTTTTTTAAAGAAAGAGCATTTTTTAGTGTATTTTTTCTGTTACCATTTATCCTCCCCATACCCTCTTCCACCTCCACCCACCCCTTTCCCCCACACAATCACCACACTTGTCTGTGTCCATGAGTTCTGCCCCCCAACACTCCTCCCAGAGCTGTTAGCCTGCGCTCTATCAATGAGTTTGTCTCTGTTTTGCTTGTTAGTTCAGTTTGTTCATTAGATTCCACATATGAGTGAAATCATACAGTATTTGTCTTTCCCTGACTGGCTTATTTCTCTTGGTATAATGTTCTCCAGGTCCATCCATATAGTCACAAAGGGTGAAATTTTATTCTTTTCTATGGCCAAGTGTATTGTATCATGTAAACGTACCAAAGCTGTTTTATCTATTCATCAACTGATGGACACTTGGGCAGCTTCCAAATTTTGGGTATTGTAAATAATGCTGCAGTGAATATAGGGGTGCATATATTCTTTCAAATTAGTTTTTCGGGTTTCTTTGGAAAAATTCCCAGTGGAATTTTGAGGAATCTCTGAGTTATAAGGCAGTTCCATTTTTAATTTTTTGAGGTAACTCCATAGCGTTTTCCGGAGTGGCTAATCTAGTGTGTCATTTAAGCCTGCCATCTCCATGTTGATTTTCTGTCTGGACGATCTATCCACTGAAGTCAATGGGGTCTTAAAACCTCCTACTATAACTATATTTCTATTAGTCTCTTCCTTTATGTCCATCAAGAATTGCTTTACATATTTAGGTGCTCCTATGTTGGGTGCATAAATGTTTACTATAGTTATATTCTCTTGTTGGATTGTTACTTTTATCATTATGTAGACTCCTTCTTTGTCTGTTACTGTAACTTTGGTTTTAAAGCCTATTTTGTCAGATATAAGTCAGATATAAGTATTGCTACCCCAGCTTTTCCTTTTCATTTGCATAAAATATCTTTTTCCATCCCTTTACTTTTAGTCTGTGTGTATCTTTCATTCTGAGTGGGTCCCTTGAACAGCATATATATGGATCTTGTTTTCTTATCCATTCCACTACCCTATGTCTTTTGATTGGAGCATTTAAGCCATTTACATTTAAAGCAATTATTGATAGATATGTATTTATTGCCATTTTATTTTTTAAACTATGTTTTTCTGTTTTTGTTTCTTCTTCTGCTTCTCTTCCTCCTCCTCCTCCTCCTCCTCTTTCTTCAAACAAGCCCTATAACATTTGTGGTAACACTGGTTTGGTGGTAACAAACTCCTTTAGCTTTTTCTTATCTGGATAGCTCTTTGTTTTTCCTTATTTTATTTTGTTTTATTTATTTTTTATTTTTTAAATTATATCTTATTGTTTATGCTATTACAGTTGTCCCAATTTTCCCCCTTTGCCCCCCACTATCCATCCCCAACTCCCTGAGGCAATCCCTACACCATTGTCCGTGTCCATGGGCCATGCATATACTATATTCTGCCATGTATAATGCACACCCACATTTTTGGCTCAAACTTTCAGGAAAAAAATCTTTCGTTTTAATTTTTAATTCAATTATTTACTTACTTATATTAAGAAGCACATGATTATCATATTCCAGGTCATTATTTTGCATACAGATATCGTTATTGCTTTCTAGAGTTACTCTTTTAACATATAAGCATAACTAAAATAATTAAAACATTTATGTAGATATGGAATTAGTACCACCCATGTATAATGCACGTCTTTATTTTTCCCTCAAAAATATGGGCAAACAGGTGCTCATTATATAGGGCAAAATACGATATATTCTTTGGCTACTATATTCCCTATGCTGTACTTTACATCCCCATGAGTATCCTGTAACTACCAGTTTGTACTTCTTAATCCCTTCACTTTTTTCACCCATCCCCCAGATGACCCTCCCTTCTGGCAACCATCGAAACATTCTCTATATCTATAATTTTGTTTCCATTCTGTTTGTTTTTTAGATTCTATTGTTGATAAGTATTTACTGCCATTTTATTGTTCATGTTTTCAGTCTTCTTAAAGAAAACCACTTAACATTTCATATAATACTGGTTTGATGGTGATGAACTCCTTTAGCTTTTTCTTGTCTGGGAAGCTCTTTATCTGTCCTTTAATTCTGAGCGATAGCTTTATGAGTAGAGTAATCTTTGTTGTGGGTCCTTGCTTTTCATCACTTTGAATATTTCATGCCAATCCCTTCTGACCTGAAATGTTTCTCTTGAGAAATCGGATGACAGTCTTATGGGAGCACCCTTGTCAGTAACTACCTGCTTTTCTTTTGCAGCTTTTGAGATTCTCTCCTTGTCTTTAAACATTGTCATTTTAATTATGATATGTCTTGCTGTAGGGCTCTTTGGGTCCATCTCTGAGCTTCCTGGGTTTGTGTGTCTTTTTCCTTAACCAGGCTAGGGAAGTTTTCACTCATTAGTTTTTCAAATAGATTCTCAGTCTCTTGCTTTCTCTCTTTTCGTTCTGGTATTCTTATGATGTAGAAGTTACTAACTTGTGTATTCCTTCAAAGGTCCCTTAATCTGTCCTCAGTTTTTAAAATTCTTTTTTCTTTTTGCTGCTCTGATTGGGTGTTTTTTTCTACCTCGTTTTCCAAATTGCTGCATTTGATCCTCTGCTTTATCTAAGCTACTGCTTATTCCTTCCAGTGTATTATTTCAGATATTGCATTCTGTATTTATTACTGGTCCTTTTTTTGGTTTCTGTGTTTTTTTCTCATGCTGTTGAGCATGCTTATAATCATTACTCTGAACTCTGTATCTGATAAATTGCTTGCCTCCATTTCATTTAGATCTTCTGAACAGTTGTCTTGTTCTTTCATTTGGGGCCTGTTTCTTTGTCTTCCCATTTTGGCTTTCTCTTTCTGTTTGTTTCTATGTATTAAGTAGATCTGAAAAGAGTCTTGCAGACCTATGTCAGATGCTGGCCTGTGACTGGCCCTGAGCAACCTGTCTGAAGCTATCAGAGATCCACCACTTGTGGCTCCCTCTGCTGGGCCTGGGGGGTTGCAGAAAAAACCAAGTTGCACACCAACACTGGCTTTTACCAGCACCGGGCCCGGGAGAGGGTCAGCTAAAGTCTCAAAGCACCCAGAGATCGGCTTCCGCCTGCAGGCTGCCTGAAAGAGCCTCCAGCTATACTCCTCGGCAGGGCTTAAGCTCCACAGGCTGGGACAAGAGGGATTCCAACCAGGAGGAGTGTCCCCCAAGGCTGATACCACATGGAGGGGTGTGCTGTGCCCAAGAAATAGGGCTTCTTCATTACAGGTATCTTGGAGGCTGACCGTTTAGCTCTCTCCCCAGAGCCACCAACCTTGGAGTCTCCTCACGTGGCTCTAGTCCGCTTTGCCCTCCCTATGCCAGAGCCCAGGGTAACTGGTTGAAACTCAATTTTGGGCATTGGCCCTTTAAGAGGGTGTGTGCACCTCTAGCCATCTCTCCCTGGTAGACAGAAACCCCACTGCTTTTCATAGCCAGATGTTGTGGACATCTTTCCCAGTTCTGGTGCTTTAGACTGGGGAGCCCAGCTTGGGGTTTAGACCCCATACCACTCAGGCAGGAACCCTTCCTCAGGCCCTCTGGAACTTCAGATGCTGACTGTGGGAGCCCAGCCAGCCCTCTCACACCTCCACACTTTCTACCAGTATTGATCTGGTAATGTTTCTTCTCTAAGTCACTGGCATAAGGTTTCTCTACAGCAAGTCTTCAGTTGGTTATTCAGGATGTTTTTCTATAATTTAGTTGTAATTCCAGTTTGGTCCTAGGAGGAGGTTAGTGTAGCTTCCACCTATTCTGCCATCTGGGATCCTCTGAAGAGCACATATTTTTAAAGGATGGGCAGGGGAAGAACTTGCACAGGAGACTGAGAAGTAGACAGAGACTTCCGGCCAAGATGGAGGCATAGGTAGATACACTTTGCCTCCCCGCACAACCAAAAGAAAGACAACAACAAATTTAAAAACAAGAAACAACCAGAACTGCCAGAAAATCGAACTGTATGGAAGTCCAAGAACCAAGGAGTTAAAGAAGAAACATTCATCCAGACTGGTAGGAGGGGCGGAGATGGAGATAGGAAGCCAGGGTGCAGGGGATGTGGCAAGGCAGCAGGTGGAGGACTGGGCAGGCAAGATGGCAGCTGGCAGTCCCACATTTGCTTGCGGATAAACTGGGAGGAACAACAGGGGAGCAAGACAGACAGTGTGCAACCCAGGGTTTAAGCCTGGGAAAAGAAAGCCTCAAAACCTCCGGCTGTAAACACCTGTGGGGGTTGCGGCAGTGGGAGAAACTCCCAGCCTCACAGGAAAGTTCATTGGAGGAGCCCTCAGGGTCCTAGAATGTACACAAACACACCCACCCAGGAACCAGCACCCAAGAGCCCGATTCACTTGTGGGTAGTGGGGGAAGTGACTGAAAGCCTCTGAGAGCCGACTAAATGGCATTGCTCCCTCTTGGGCCCCTCCCCCACATACAGTACCATGTGGGTTGCCTCACCCTGGCAAATACCTAAGGCTCTGCCCCTTACAATGTAACAGGCCCACCAGAGACAAAAAATACGGCCCAAATGAACAGATCAAAGCTCCAAGAACTAAGCAATGAAGAGATAGCCAACTTATCAGATGCAGAGTTCAAAACACTGGTAATCAGGATGCCCACAGAAATGGTTGAGTATGGTCGCAAAATAGAGAAAAAAGTGAAGGCTGTGCAAAGTGACATAAAGAAAAACACACAGGGAACCCACAGTGAAGAAAGAAAACCAGGACTCAGATCAATGATTTGGAGCAGAAGGAAGAAATAAATATTCAGCTGTAACAGAATGAAGAAACAAGAATTCAAAAAAATGAGGAGAGGTGTAGGAACCTCTGGGACAACTTTAAATGCTACAACATCTGAATCATAACGGTGCCAGAAGGAGAAGAGGAAGAGCAAGACATTGAAAACTTATGCGAAAAAAATAATAAAGGAGAACTTCCCCCATCTGGCATAGGAAATTGACTTCCGGGAAGTCTAGGAAGCCCAGAGAGTCCTAAAGAAGTTGGACCCAAGGAACCACACACCAAGGCACATCAGAATTACATTACCCAAGATTAAAGATAAGGAGAGAATCTTAAAAGCAGCAAGAGAAAAGGAGACAGTTACCTACAAAGAAGTTCCCATAAGACTCTCAGCTGATTTCTGAAAAGAACCCTTACAGGCAAGAAGGGGCTGGAAAGAAGTATTCAAAGTCATGAAAGGCAAGGACCTACATCCAAGATTACTCTATCCAGCAAAGCTATCATTTAGACTGGAAGGACAGATAAAGTGCTTTACCCAGATAAGGTCAAGTTAAAGAGGTTCATCATCACCAAATCCTTATTATATGAAATATTAAAAGGACTTATCTAAGAAAAAGAAGAAGATCAAAACTATGAACATTAAAATGACAACAAACTCACAGCTATCAACAACTGAACCTAAAAAAAGAAACAAAAACAAACTAAGCAAACAACTAGAACAGGAACAGAATCACAGAAACGGAGATCACATAGAGGGTTATCAGTGGGGAGGGGTGGGGGAAGAATGGGGGAAAGGTACAGAGAATAAAAAGCATAATTTGTAGGTACAAAATAAACAGGGGGAGGTTAAGAATAGTCTAGGAAATGGAGAAGCCAAAGCACTTATATGTACGACCCATGGACATGAACTAAGGTGGCGGTGGGGGATGCTGGTGGGAAGGGGGGTGCAGGGCAGAGGGGAATAAAGGGGAGAAAAAAATGGGACAACTGTAATAGCATAATCAATAAAATATACTTAAAAACATTAAAAATCCCAAACAAACAAAAACGTAGACAGAAAAGCACAATGGAAGCAAGAGGTGGGGTGTCACCATAGGAAGCTAAGATGAGTAGGCTTCAAGAAGCCAATAATTAGTAAGCCCATGTTCCAGAAAGATACAGTAAGAGGAGGATTTTAGAAAAGCACCCATTTGATGTAGAACATAGAAATGATTGGAAGCTTTGTGAGAGTCTTGTCATAGGAGAGGAAGCCTCACTTCATAAAGGGTGAGAGGTTTTGAGAAGTGAGAAACTGGAGGAAATGAATCAGCCTTTCAAGAGGGCTGTTCTCAGTCACTAAATGCCTTTATGAGGCTTTAGGCTTCCTCCTTGAACTTCAGCAGCATTTGAAACCCTGGCTCCCCTTAGCCTCAGAGGCACCTCCCTTCTCTGGTTTTCTGTCGGCCCCTCTCTCTGGCCACTTAAGGATACCTTTGTCCAGCTGATGGTTCATGCCAGAAAATTGCCCATCATACTTGACTTCTACTACGTCATCCCCTACCTTCAAATAGTCATCAAGCCCTGTCTATTCTACCTCCTAAACCTCTTGCGGACCTATCCACCTTGGTCATTTTCATTGTTAACATTCATCAGTCATCATCAAAGCAGTGCCATTGCCTGGACTCTCACAACTGTGTTACAAGGGCTATCCTAAAATAACAGTCCTGTCTGCATGCCCCTTGTCTTCCCAAGGTCAGCAATAGTGATCTTCATAAAATGTAAGCTATATCTTAGCACACCCTTTCTCAAAATACTTTTGTGGCCTTCATTTGCTTTTAGGATAGGGTCAGAATCATCAGTATGGGTTATGAGTCTCTGCCCCATTTCACACGTTGCCCCTAGCACTCTACACTTCACACACCTTGTCCCCTAACTACCTCCCAAACACTAAGCCTTTTCTCAATTTGGACTCTAAGGCTTTCTTCAGTCTTTTCCCTCTTCCAAATGCCCTTCTGTCCTTCCCATAACCTCTTCTCTTTCCACCATTGCCTAGCTAACAGTTACTCGTTAAGCAGATCTCAACCTGACTGTCACTTCCTCAGAAGCTCTCTCAGACTCCCTGTGTTAAGTCCCTCTTACGCCTTCATCGCGCCCTGTACTTCTCCTCACAGCCCTCATCAAACACTTGTAATCACTTCTCCAGTTCCTGAACTGTAAACCCCATGAAGCCAGGGACGGTTTTTATTAAAGATTTTATTTATTTACATTTTGGCGGGGGGTGGGGAGGAGAAAGAGAGGGAGAGAAACACTGATGCCAGAGAGAAACATCGATCAGTTGACATTTGCACATGCCCCAACCAAGGACCAAACCCACAACCCAAACATATACGCTGACTGGGAATTGAACCAGTGACCTTTCACTTTGTGAGACAATGCCCAACCCATCGAGCAGCGCCAGTCAAGGCAGCCAGAGACTGTTTTCTTCATTCACGGATGTGCCCCCAGTGCCTCCACATAGTATATGCTTGGTCTCTTGTTGAATGGAGAGGACAATGGGACTAAGGGAATATAATATATATATACTATGTTATATATATTATACATATATACACATATATGGAGAGACCGGCATATTTAAATGCTGATAGAAGCCTTCAGCAGACAGGAAAAGGTTGACAATTGAGGTGAGGTTCCCAAGCACGTGGTTATTGATGTGAGCATTGGTTCTGAGTGAGAAGAAAAATGAGAAAGGACTGGCCGTATTTTAAAGTCTAGAGATGGAAGGGAGTCTGAGGGTGTTCAGACCTGAACGATAGGAAAAAAAACAATCTGTTGAGAGGGGGGTCAGGGTGGGATGGCAGTCTGCCAGGAAAAGACTAGAGTGGGTCCCGAGGAGTCCTGAAGTGAGGTTTCCAGAGCCCGAGGTGGGTGTGAGGTAGCACAAGGCCTCGACCCCAGTATCCCTGAACTGTCGATCCCTCCCCTGTCATGACCTTTTACCTTCTGCTTTTCTCCCAGGTCAGGGAGCCTGTGCTGGAGCCAGGGCCCAAGTTGGACCTGACCCAAAGCCTGAGATCAGGCTGGGCCCAGAGCCTGGCCTGGAGCTGGAGCCCAAGTCACATCTGGACTGCGCCTGTCATGCAGAAGGAGCCAGGCACTGCGCCTTCCTGCACTGTCATGCAGAGCCCCAGACCCCTCCGCCTGTTCCCATTGCTGCTACTGTTGCTGGGGGCCCGAGTGCCAGGTGCCTGGGGTCAGGCCGGGAGCTTGGACCTGCAGATTGATGAGGAGCAGCCGGCAGGCACACTTATTGGGGACATTAGTGCAGGGCTTCCGGCAGGCACGGCAGCACCTCCCATGTACTTCATTTCTGCGCAGGAGGGCAGCGGCGTGGGCACAGACCTGGCCATTGATGAACACAGTGGGGTGGTCCGTACAGCCCGCGTCTTGGACCGTGAGCGGCGGGATCGCTACCGCTTCACTGCAGTCACTCCTGACGGTGCCACTGTGGAAGTTACCGTGCGAGTGGCTGACATCAATGACCATGCCCCAGCCTTCCCGCAGGCTCGTGCTGCCCTGCAGATACCTGAGCATACAGCTCTCGGCACCCGCTACCCACTGGAGCCTGCTCGTGATGCAGATGCTGGCCGCCTAGGAACCCAGGGCTATGCACTCTCTGGTGATGGGGCTGGAGAAACCTTCCGGCTGGAGACACGCCCCGGTCCGGATGGGGCCCCAGTGCCTGAGCTGGTAGTTACCGGGGAGCTGGACCGAGAGAACCGCTCACACTATATGCTGCACCTGGAGGCCTACGATGGTGGTTCACCCCCACGGAGGGCCCAGGCCCTGCTGGACGTGACACTGCTGGACATCAATGACCATGCCCCAGCTTTCAATCAGAGCCGCTATCATGCTGTGGTGTCCGAGAGCCTGGCCCCTGGCAGCCCAGTCTTGCAGGTGTATGCATCTGATGCTGATGCCGATGCCAATGGGGCTGTGACTTACGAGATCAACCGGAGGCAGAGTGAAGGTGATGGACCCTTCTCCATTGACGCACACACGGGGCTGCTGCGGCTGGAGCGGCCTTTGGACTTTGAGCAACGGCGGGTTCATGAACTGGTGGTGCAGGCCCGGGATGGTGGGGCTCACCCTGAGCTGGGCTCAGCCTTTGTGACTGTGCACGTGCGAGATGCCAATGACAATCAGCCCTCCATGACTGTCATCTTCCTCAGTGCAGATGGCTCCCCGCGAGTGTCTGAGGCTGCCCCGCCCGGCCAGCTTGTTGCTCGCATCTCAGTATCAGACCCAGACGATGGTGACTTTGCCCACGTCAACGTGTCCCTGGAGGGCGGAGAGGGCCACTTTGCCTTAAGCACCCAGGACAGCGTCATCTACCTGGTGTGCGTGGCTCGCCAACTGGATCGGGAGGAACGAGATGCCTATAACTTGAGGGTTACTGCCACAGACTCAGGCTCACCCCCTCTGCGGGCCGAGGCTACGTTTGTGTTGCACGTCACTGATGTCAATGACAACGCACCTGCCTTTGACCGCCAGCTTTACCGACCTGAACCGCTGCCTGAGGTTGCACTGCCTGGCAGCTTTGTGGTGCGGGTGATGGCCCGGGATCCTGACCAGGGCACCAATGGTCAGGTCACCTATAGCCTGGCCCCAGGCACCCACACCCGCTGGTTCTCCATCGACCCTACTTCAGGCATCATCACCACGGCTGCCTCGCTGGACTATGAGTTAGAACCCCAGCCACAGCTGATTGTGGTGGCCACAGATGGCGGCTTACCCCCACTTGCCTCCTCTGCCACAGTTAGTGTGGCCCTACAAGATGTGAATGATAATGAGCCTCAGTTCCAGAGGACTTTCTACAATGCCTCACTGCCTGAGGGCACCCAGCCTGGAACCTGCTTCCTACAGGTAGGTAAGCCCAGCACACAGGGGGATGCTGCTATGGGCAGGAGTGGATCAGAGGGCCACAGGGGAGCTCAGAGCAGAAACCAGGCATCTGTTGGTAGTGACCTATGCCAGAGGTTTTGGGTCTATCCTGCAAGCTCCAAAGTCAGTAGAGAGTGTGAGGGTTAGTGAAAAGATAAGAGAGCAGGTACAAGGGTTGGGCCAGATAATCTTGGTACTTGAGGGAATTGAGAGTGGGTCTAGAGAAAAAGTGTGGTATCAAGAATTAACTCACCCACTATAAGTCCTGCACTGTGCTGGGCCCTGGGAACAGAGAAAGGAGACTTGTTCCCAGACAGGTCCCAGTATAGGTGGAGAGACACACCAGTAACTAGTGCTGTAGCAGGTAGCATGTGAGCTGCTATGGGAGCCCAGAGGACAAGCCATTGGAAAACCAATGAGATTTTGTCAAGTGGATAATGTGGGGTGTGTGAACAGGGACTCCAAGCCAATGGAAAGAACTGCAGAACACCATAGCCTATTCGGGGGACTGCAGTATTCAGGTTGGCCTCAGCTGTGCTGATGAGAAAGAGATGGGCGGAGATGAGGCAAGATAGTAGACAGGCCAGACTACAGGCTTTGACTTTGTTTTAAAAATCACAGGGAGCCTACGAGGGGCTTGAGGAAATCTGATACGTCTTTTGGAAAGATCGCTTTGGCTGCACCATGGAGTATGGTTGCAGGAGGGGAGACTGGAGGCAGGGAGGCCTCTTAGGAGGGTAATGCTTGAAGCGTTTATGTCTCAGAAGTGCACTAGACCTCTGAACATCTTCTCAGGAGCTCCCTATTGGCTTAGATTTCTAGGCCAGTGCCTGGACCTGGCTGACCCCTCCTTTCTGGCCAGACTCTGGGCTTTTGCCTGCTTGCTGCTGTCCAGTTGCCACCCACTCTCTCATGTGTTTACTGTGCTTCTTGGCCCAGGACCAGTGGGCTATAGCTTCCAAACTTCTTCCTCCTCACTAGTGCCTGAAGCAAGAGGGCAACTCTCCAGGTGGTTTCCTGGAGTTTTCATTCTTAGTAACCATAGAGAAACAGTGGTAAAAATAACCATTGGGTGTTCATAATGGTTACAAGAAGTCTTAATAGCCCTGGCCAGGTGGGTCATTGGTTGGAGCGTTGTTCTGTACACCAAAAGCTTCAGTTCCCAGTCAGGGCACATACCTGGTTTTGGTCCCTTGTTGGGGCACGTACTGGAGGCAGTCGATCAATGGTTCTCTCTCTCTCTCTCTGTCTCTGTCTCTCTGTCTCTGTCTCTGTCTCTCTCTCTCTCCTCCCAGCCCCTTCCTCTCACTCTAATATCAATAAATAAACATATCCTCTGGTGAGGATTAAAAAAAAGAAGTCTTAGTATTTGATTCACTCAATATACATTTAAAGTATCTTGTGTTCAGGACACAGAACACAGTAATGAATGAGTCACACACCCCCCATACACACACATGCTTCATAGAGTTTATATTCTAAAGGGGAGATTCATGTTCAAAGAAACAGTTTTACTGCATTAAGAAAACTTCCATTATGGGGATACATGTGAAGTACAGAGAGGCAATAGGAATGTCTTCCCAAAGGAAAGGACCCTTGAGCTCAGACTTAAAAGATAAGCAGGAGTTTATGAGGGGACCAGACAGGAACAAGCAGAGGTGATGTGCACATAGGTGTGGGAAAGCCTGGTTTGTTTGAGGGCCTACGGTGACTTAGTGGCTCTGGAGTTTAAAGTGAGAGATGGGAGAGTGGGAGATGAGACTGTGCAGGGGGTACAGACAATGGAAAGTCCAGCCAAGCCAACAGGTTTGAACTTTTTCTTTAAGTAACATTGAAGCTTTCTGAGTAGAGGAGTAACACGATCATATTTGTTTTCTCAAAAATGCTTTTGACCATCAATGTAGAGGAGTGGCTCACAGCTGGAGGTGATTTTGCCCTCTGGAGGGGCATTTGGCAATGCCCAGAGGTATTTTTGATTGTCAAAACTGGTATCTAGTGGGTAGAGGCCAGGGATCCTATAATGCACATGACAGCACCACAGCAAAGAATTATCTAGTCCGAAATGTCAATTGTGCTGAGATTGAGAAATCCTGTTGTAGAGGAAGGATAGGAGGACCAGACAGCTCTGAAAAGGGAACTGTAACAGTCCAGGGGAGAGACAACTCAGGCCTAGGTCAAGACAGTGATAATGGTGATGGAAAGACATAGACAAATAGGAGAGATAATGAGGATTTCCTTAGTCCCTGGTTGATTAATATACCAGGAGAGGAAAAGGGAAGAACACATTTCTGGCTTGAGCAACTGCATGGATGGAAGAGTCATTAGAGAGGGATTTGGAGTGATCGTGACTTTGGTTTTGGACAGGTTGGATTTGAGGTGCCTGTGGGACATCCAAGTGGAGATGTTGAGCAGGCATCTGTATATACAAGTTTGGAGCTGAGAGGAACGGTCTGGGTCAAAGGGGGAATGATGGTCAAAGCCACAGAAGTGGAAGAGAAGGTCCTGAGAGAGTGTGTAGAGTGAGAAAAGGCCAAGGAGAGTTTCCAGGGAACAAAAACATGTAAGACCAGGCAGAGTAAGGGGAGGCAAAGGAAGACTGGGGGGTTGGGGGCAAGCAGTGGGAGATGCAGGAGAGCGTAATGTCAAGAAGTCAAAGTGGGAGAAACACCTGGGAAGGAGGTCAGGATGGGGCCGATGCAGTAAGTCTGTGGTTTGTTTAGAATTTTAGAGAGTTCACAGATAAGGGACTTTATTTTCTCCTTGAAATAGTGCATTTGATGAGAACTAGGGGTGTGGTGCACAGAAGGGAAGAGAGATGAGGTTAGTTATGGCCTTCGGGAGAGGTTGCTGACACGGTTGGACTGTGCAGCAGGGCAGAGAGCCTGCTGAAATGGAGACTCTGCGTTTGCAGAAGAACCTCTGAGTAGGGGCTGTGTAGGCTGGGAAACTCAATTCTATCCCGGTCATCTCCAGTCAATGGCCCCTGCGCCTTTGGGGGTCGGTTCCTGACAACTTCCCCTGACCACTATTTATTGCTTTCTTCCTGCAGCGAGTCAGAGGGCAAAGGTCTATAACAGCTTCTGGAGATGGTGTTGCAGCTGTGCTGCAGCCCTCGGGCTTAATGCGGGGGAAGTTTGTCTCCTGGGATATCCGGGCCCACAGCCACAGTAAAGAGTTGGAGCGGGAGCTGTTTCCAGAGTCCAGCCATGGCAGGGTCGTAGTGTCTCCTGGGAGGGTAAACAATGGCACAAATCACTTCTGTCAAGGGCCTGGGCAACCATTAGAAGTCCTTGGCCAACTTTCTCCCTGAGCAACATTTTCTGGCTCAGAATAAGGGAACTCTCCAGCTTCCTTTTACAGCATATTATGACCCTAAGGCCTTTGTATCCACAAAGAGCACTTTGTCACAGGCTAAAGCAGTCAGCACCAGCTAACCCACTATGGAGGCTCTAATGTGCATGGATGGTATAAAACTCAGTTTGAAAGAAGTTTTTGTTATAAGACAGGGCAATCAGAGTATCCATTTACTCATGAACAAATACACATAGAGGACCTAGGGTGTGCCTGGCCCTGTCCTGGGCTCGGGAGCTCCCAAAATGGTGTCTCCTGCTGATCTGGCTCTGAAATGTTCAGAGGCTGCTGACATTGGTGTCCAGTCATTCAACTTTTTCTGAACCAGTCAGGGAGATGCCCAAGAATTAACCAGGAAAGCCTTTCCCTACTACTTCTTAGTTTTGGGGAGCCTCTACAACTGAAGGACCTCAATATTAGACCTGCAATATAGACTGTAATTCTCCCTATCCTACCCCAGTGAGGTGGGCTTGAGAGGTGAAGGAATGCTAAAGTGCATGAGCCACATCCACAAATCCACAGAGCAGACCCCAATCACTCCAGTGATCAGATTCCAGTATCAATCAGATCTAACTCTGTAACGACCAAACTCAATAAAGAGTGGACACTATGACATTAGCCTCTATAATCCTATCAGTTAGCCAGTTCTGTGCTTGGAGTGATTTAGTGATGGATGTTAACTCCCTGTGATCCACCAAGAATTTATGGTCACTGTTCTTTAGCACTCTTATAAATACAGGTGGTCCTCATTCTTTGCAGATTCTGTATTTGTGAATTTGCCAACTTTCTAAAATTTATGTGTAACCCAAAGATCAAAACTCATGAAACTTTTGCAGTCACTCTCAGACACGCACAGAGTGATAAGTCACCCAACGTGCACATTCTGAGCTGAGGTTGAATGTAGCAAGGCTCTGCCTTCAGGTTTCAGCTCTTACACTGTAAACAAGGGTCCTTTATGCAGCCTATTTAGTGCCACGTTTCGGGGTTTTTTGGGGTTGTTTTTTTTTTTGCATTTATGTGCTTTTTGTTGGTGATTTTGTATTTAAAAATGGTCCCCAAGTGTGGTGCTGAAATGCTGTCTAATGTTCCTAAGAACAAGAAGGTTGTGATATGCCTTATGGAGAAGATGCAGGAGTGTGCAAAAGTAGGTTTACAGTTGTTCATATGGAAAAAGGCATGCAGGTTAAATAAATAATATCGTAATACAAGAATAAGCTGCGTTTCACGTACTCACAGCTGTAAACCTACTTGGTCCACCCTTGTATGTGTGTTTAGATGAGCTTCGTTCAGATAGGAATTATAATCCATTAGCCATGAGTTCAACGTTAATAAAGCAAAAATATATATTAAATCAAGTGTTGTTAAACAGAAACACACATAAAACAAGGTTATGCATTGACCAGTTGACAAAAATGTGATGAGAGGCTTACAGGAATATAACACAGGTAATGAGGTCTGGACTAGGCTTGGGTTTGGCTGTATGTCCTACTAGTCTCCTCTGTGTGTCCGCCATCCAGAGACTGTGAGCCCCAGCTGGCCCAGGGCCTACTCTTTCTAATTGCCATGTAGCTCTGGCTTTCCTTGACAAAAAGATGGGGCATCACTCACTCCAGCCTCTCCGTAGGTAACAGCCACAGATGCAGACAGTGGCACATTTGGCCTCCTCTCCTATTCCTTGGGTGCCGGACTCGGGGCCTCTGGGTCTCCCCCTTTCCGCATTGATGTCCACAGTGGTGACGTTTGCACGACCCAGATCCTGGACCGTGACCAGGGGCCCTCAAGCTTCGACTTCACAGTGACAGCTGTGGATGGGGTGAGTGGGCAGACATTGGACAGGTTGGGATGTTGGGGCAGGGCATTCACAAGGGCCAGACAATGCCCACCTGACTCATGGCCACATATCTCACCAGGGAGGTCTCAAGTCCATTGTGTATGTGAAGGTGTTTGTGTCAGATGAGAATGACAACCCACCTCAGTTCTATCCACGGGAGTATGCTGCCAGCCTGAGTGCCCAGAGTCCACCGGGCACAGCTGTGCTGAGGGTGCGTGCCCATGACCCTGACCAGGGGCCCCATGGGCGACTCTCCTACCATATCCTGGCTGGCAATAGCCCCCCACTCTTTGCCTTGGATGAGCACTCAGGTGAGGATCCTGCCGTATCCCCCCTGCCCACCTGCCTAAATTAAGCACTGCCTCCCTTCCAGCTCTGTTGTTTCCTTATACACCTCTGCTCTTTCCCTCCTCCCAGGGCTGTTGACAGTAGCCTGGCCCTTGGCCAGACAGGCCAACTCTGTGGTGCAGCTGGAGATTGGGGCTCAGGATGGAGGTGGCCTGCAGGCAGAACCCAGTGCCCGAGTCAACATCAGCATTGTGCCTGGAACCCCCCTACCACCCATATTTGAACAACTACAGTATGTCTTTTCTGTGCCAGAGGATGTGGCACCAGGCACCAGTGTGGGCATAGTCCAGGCACACAACCCACCAGGTATCATTTATCGTTACACCCACTTGGTACCATACCCAGACACCCCAATAGAACCCTCAAGCTACATCTCAGGGTACCTCAAATAGCCCCAATACAAAACTCTGGTTCCAGCTCCCCTCACCTCCTTGGGCCTGTTCAGGCACTCCTCTGCTTCGCCCCCAGGAACATGAATATCACCTAGTGCCATCTAGCTTCTCTGCCAACAGCCGCCCTTCCCCCTAATCCTTTGAAAGACACAGGTGTGCGCACTGTATAGCCCCTCTTGGGATCAGAGTCTGACAGCAACGCTATAGGCGCCCCTCCATCCCTTTCCTGACCCCTCTCTCCTCCTCCCTAGGTCGCTTGGGGCCTGTGACCATGGCCCTATCAGGTGGGGATCCCCGAGGACTCTTCTCCCTAGATGTGGCTTCAGGGCTGTTACAAACACTTCGCCCTCTGGACCGGGAGCTCCTGGGGCCAGTGCTGGAGCTGGAGGTGCGGGCAGGCAGCGGAGTGCCCCCAGCTTTCGCTGTAGCTCGGGTGCGTGTGCTGCTGGATGACGTGAATGACAACTCCCCTGCCTTCCCTGCACCTGAAGACACAGTGTTGCTACCTCCAAGCACTGCCCCAGGGACCATCGTCTATACGCTGCGTGCTCTGGACCCTGACTCAGGCGTTAACAGTCGAGTCACTTTCAACCTCCTTGCTGGAGGTGGGGGGGTCTTCAATGTGGACCCCACCACAGGCCATGTGCGACTTATGGGACCTCTGGGGTCACCAGGGGGGCCAGTACATGAGCTGGACCTGGAGGCCCGGGATGGGGGCTCCCCACCCCGCACCAGCCACTTTCGACTGCGGGTGGTGGTACAGGACTTGGGGACCCGTGGGCTGGCTCCCCATTTCGACAGCCCTACCTACCGTGTGGACCTGCCCTCAGGCACCACCCCTGGAACTCAGGTCCTACAAGTGCAGGCCCGAGCACCTGATGGGGGCTCCATCACCTACCACCTTTTAGGAGATGGGCCAAGTAGCCCTTTTGGCCTAGAGCCACAGAGTGGGTGGCTATGGGTGCGGACAGCACTGGACCGTGAGGCCCAGGAGTTGTACACTCTGAAAGTAATGGCGGTGTCTGGGTCCAAAGCCGAGTTGGGGCAGCAGACAGGCACAGCCACCGTAAGGGTCAGCATCCTCAACCAGAATGACCACAGCCCCCGCTTGTCTGAGGAGCCCACATTCTTGGCTGTGGCAGAGAACCAGCCCCCAGGGACCAGTGTGGGTCGGGTCTTTGCCACTGACCGAGACTCAGGACCCAATGGACGGCTGACCTACAGCCTGCGACAGGTGTCAGAAGACAGCAAGACTTTCCGCATCCACCCCCAGACGGGTGAGTACTGGCACCTAAATTCAGAGACCCCATTGCCTCATCCTCAGATTGATGAACACCCTGACAGGATCCCCAGAGCCTGGCCACAAAGACCAGGACTGAGCCTGGAGTTTCATCCTGGGATTCTCTCACACTCCCCAAACCCCAGCTTCTCAGGCCTCTGGCTCTGCATCTCTAGCTATATCACACATAATTCCTATCCTGCACTCCCAGGAGAAGTGGCCACACTCCAAACCCTGGACCGCGAGCGGCAGAGCAGCTACCAGCTCCTGGTGCAGGTGCAAGATGCGGGGAGCCCACCCCGCAGTACCACAGGCACCGTGCACATCGCAGTGCTGGACCTCAACGACAACAGCCCCACCTTCCTGCAGGCTTCAGGGGCTGCTGGTGGGGGCCTTCCTGTACAGGTATGTGAGGTGGAAGGACCCTGCCTTGAAGAAGTAAAAGGGAATGGGCATTTCTCCATACAGCTGTAGGTGTAGGTAAGAGAGACTGCTTTTTGGAACAGGTGTGAGAGCAAAAAAGGGGCTCGGCCTGCACACAGGTGAGGGGAACTCCATCTTGAGTTGTCTCAAGAACAGGAAAGAGACAACTGTAGGTGAGTTGTGTGTCCCCACAGGTACCAGATCGCGTGCCTCCAGGAACACTGGTGACGACTTTGCAGGCCAAGGATCCGGATGAGGGGGAGAATGGGACCATCCTGTACACACTGACTGGTATGGGGGTGGAGAGAGGGGAGTTGATGGCTGTGGCACACCCTCAGGACCTGCCCAGCTCTTGAACCCCGGCCCTCACCCTTCCACCGCCTGTCCCCAGGTCCTGGCTCAGAGCTCTTCTCTCTGCACCCTCATTCAGGGGAGCTGCTCACTGCAGCACCCCTGATCCGAGCAGAGCGGCCCCACTATGTGCTGATGCTGAGTGCTCACGACCAAGGCAGCCCTCCTCGGAGCTCCAGCCTCCAGCTGCTGGTGCAGGTAGGGCTGCTCCTCCTCCAGTCTGTCCACGTGGCCACCTCTGTGGGCCTCTTCCGATAGCTCCTCCTCCACTGGGTCCTTTCCCCCTGTCTCAGGCTACTCTGAGCACCCTTCCTGCTACCCATCAAGCCAACCCAGACCCTCTTTTCCTATGGGTCCCCTGATTTCTTCCTCCCGCCTTGGTCCATTACAGGTGCTGCCCTCAACTCACTCGGCTGAGCCCCCGCCAGATCTTTCAGAGCCAGACCCCGCAGCACCCGTGCCTGTTGTGCTTACAGTGACAGCAGCCGAGGGGCTGCAGCCCGGCTCCCTGTTGGGCTCCGTGGCGCAGCCAGAGCCGGTGGGGGTGGGAGCACTCACCTACACTCTGGTGGGTGGCGCGGACCCTGACGGCACCTTCGCGCTGGACGCGGCCTCAGGGCGCCTATACCTGGCGCGGCCGCTGGACTTCGAGGCGGGCCCGGCGTGGCGCGCGCTCACAGTGCGCGCCGAGGGACTGGGCGGCGCGGGCGCGCGACTGCTGCGTGTCCAGGTGCGCGTGCAAGACGAGAACGAGCATGCACCTGCCTTCGCCCGAGACCCGCTGGCGCTGGCGCTGCCAGAGAACCCCGAGCCAGGAGCGGCGCTGTACACTTTCCGCGCGTCCGACGCCGACGGTCCGGGTCCCAACAGCGACGTGCGCTACCGACTGCTGCGCCAGGAACCGCCCGCTCCTGCGCTGCGTCTGGACGCGCGTACTGGGGCGCTGAGCGCCCCGCGGGGCCTGGACCGGGAGACCACGCCAGCGATGCTACTGCTAGTGGAAGCCACTGATCGGCCTGCTAATGCCAGCCGCCGCCGCACGGCGCGCGTCTCCGCGCGTGTCTTTGTCACGGATGAGAATGACAATGCTCCCGTCTTCGCCTCGCCCTCACGAGTGCGCCTCCCGGAAGATCAGCCACCTGGGCCGGTGGCGCTGCATGTGGTAGCCTGGGACCCGGACCTGGGTGAGGCCGCACGTGTGACCTATCGTCTTGCTGCTGGCGGGGACGGTTACTTCCGACTACACTCTAGCACTGGTGAGTTAGGTCCCTGGCCAGGGACAAGGAGGGCGTGAATGTGGAGGGAGTAAGGAGGTTTTCTTCCAACCTGCCCTACTCACCTAGGAGCGTTGTCCGTCGTGCGTCCCTTGGACCGCGAACAGCGAGCTGAGCACGTTCTGACGGTGGTGGCCTCCGACCACGGCTCCCCTCCTCGCTCAGCCACGCAGCTCCTGACGGTCAGTGTCGCTGATGTCAACGACGAGGCACCTGCTTTCCAGCAACAGGAGTACAGTGTCATCTTGCGGGAGAACAGCCCACCTGGCACATCTCTTCTAACTCTGCGGGCAACTGACCCTGACCTGGGTAAGACCTTGGGTGGGGGAGGGGAGATGAGTTGAGAGAGGGATGGACTGGGGCAAGAAAGGGCAAATAAATTTATATATATATATATATAAAAGATATATATATATGTCATTTGCTCTCTGATCACCCTCCATGCTGCCCATTCTCAGGGGCTAATGGGCAAGTGACCTATGGAGGAATCTCTGGTGAAAGCTTCTCCTTGGACCCAGACACTGGTGTTCTCACAACTCTTCGGGCCCTGGATCGGGAGGAGCAGGAGGAGATTAACCTGACAGGTACACGTTGACAGGACTCTGAAAGCCTGAGAAGTGTGGTCAGCACCAGTGTTACATAGGAAGAACCACCCAATTACCTTCTAGAAGCTTCCACCCATTACAACACAGCTTCTGTTATATTTTTGGATCCTTTCGAGGAGTCAGCAACTTGGCAGAGTGCACGGGCAACTGACTTCTAGGCTGTCACCAGTGTTATCACACAAACTTTCAAGTGCATAATGTCCCAACTATGCCCTGTAGGATTCCCTCAGGTTATACTGCCGACATTTAACAGAGGAGCATGTCATTATTGAGTACCTGAGAGGTGAAGTGACTTGCTTAAGCAAACACAGTTTGAAAGTGGCAAAGCTAGAACTTGAACCCAGACCTTTTGATACGTCATTTAGAGCCTTTTCTGTCACGCTACCACTAATCCAAGGCACATTTTGCATGCACTGACCATGGGAGGTGGGGAGAAAATAACATCTCTGACACCTGTATATTTAGGTGTACATGTCGCTATGTAGGTACCTGTGCACTTGTGGAGCATGAAGAGATGGACATTTTATATTTTCTGTGTGCACCTGGCGGACACATATGAACACTATGTGGTGTGGACTTCTCTAGGGAATGGGAGCAGGATAGAGCTCACTGATCTTGCTTCTTCATAGTGTATGCCCGGGACAGGGGATCACCCCCACTGTTGACCCATGTCACAGTGCGTGTGGCTGTAGAGGATGAGAATGACCATGCCCCAACCTTTGGGAGTGCCCATCTCTCCCTGGAAGTGCCTGAGGGCCAGGATCCCCAGACCCTTACCACGCTGCGGGCCTCTGATCCAGATGTGGGAGCCAATGGGCAGTTGCAGTACCGCATCCTGGGTGAGAACCTTCCCAGCACCCGCATGCCCAGCTCTGCTTTTATCCGTCAGTGTGTCAGAGTCTCCTTTTCCTTCTCTTTATGTATTCCTCTTTTTTGTTCATGCATATATCTGTGACTCTGAGATTCTCCTGTGCTTCTCCTGGTCTTTACCTCCTATGTCTCTGTTTTTAACTTTGTTTCTTTTTCATTCTTGTCTCTCTGTGTAGAACAGTTGTTCTCAAACTTTATGGTCTCAGGAAACTTTAACAGTATTAATTTTTGAGATCTCTGAAGAGCTTTTGTATATATAATAGTGTGATATAACATTATAATAAATATGTAATATAAATATATCAGCATATAAATATTCACTATATTAGATGTTAAAGCTGAGATTATAAAGTATCACAAAGCAAGCCAATGAAGTATACTATGTTAGGGTTTCAAATAACAATTTGATGGACAGTAATGCGGTTGCCAGGAGCATAGCAGGTGTGACTGAAGGTAAACCAGCAAAAGCTGGATGAATCTCTGAACATATTTATGTTCTAAACTTTCTACCTAGTATATTCTAGAAAACATAAGAATATATGAGCACACATTCCATTAACCATCCAAGTGATGATGTCATCACACGTCTCATACCATCTGGACGCCACTGTACATTTGTGACAGTGAGAATGAAAAAGGCATATAATGTCTTTGTACGGCTATAAAAACAGCCTTGATGTTATGAACTCCCTTGAAAAGGCCTCAGGTGACTCCCAGGGGTTCCCTGACCGCTAAGATTAGCTGCTTTATAGTATTTTTCTTTACCTTCTGTGTTTCTCTTTGTTTATCTGCCTTTCTCCCAATTTCTGTCTCTTTTCTCCTCTCCTTTCTCTCCCTTCCCTCCCCTCTATCTCATACTTTGTTGTTACCTGTAAATCAGCCGCACTGCCATGGGCTGATATATGTACATTTATGTGTGCATGCCCTCCTCTGCAGATGGAGACCCCTCAGGAGCCTTTATCCTAGATCTAGCCTCTGGGGAGTTTGGCACCATGAGACCACTGGACCGGGAGGTGGAACCAGCATTCCAGCTGCGGATAGAAGCCCGGGATGGAGGCCAGCCAGCCCTCAGTGCCACTCTGCTTTTGACAGTGACAGTGTTGGATGCCAATGACCATGCCCCAGCCTTTCCTGTGCCTGCCTACTCTGTGGAGGTGCCGGAGGATGCACCTTCAGGGACTGTCCTGTTGCAGCTACAGGCTCATGACCCTGATGCTGGGGCCAATGGCCATGTGACTTACTACCTTGGTGCGGGTGCAGCAGGAATCTTCCTGCTGGAGCCCAGCTCTGGGGAATTGCGCACAGCTGCAGCCCTAGATAGAGAGCAATGTCCCAGCTATGCTTTTTCTGTGAGTGCAGTAGATGGTGCAGCTGCTGGGCCCCTGAGCACCACGGTGCCTGTCACGATCACAGTGCGTGACGTCAATGACCATACACCCACCTTCCCCACCAGTCCCCTGAGGCTGCGCCTGCCCCGTCCAGGCCCCAGCCTCAGCACACCAACCCTGCCTCTGGCCACTCTGCGAGCCGAAGACCGTGACGCTGGTGCCAATGCCTCCATCCTCTATCGGCTGGCAGGCACGCCCCCTCCTGGCACCACTGTGGACTCCTACACTGGTGAAATCCGTGTGGCCCGCTCCCCTGTATCCCTGGGCCCCCGGGATCGTGTTCTCTTCATTGTGGCCACTGACCTTGGCCGTCCTGCTCGCTCTGCCACCGGTGTAGTCATCGTTGGGCTCCAGGGGGAGTCTGAGCGTGGACCTCGCTTTCCTCGTGCTACTAGTGAAGCTGTGCTCCGTGAGAATGCACCTCCAGGTGGGTCTCCTACCATGTCTTCTAGCCTTGTGTCTCTACATGGGCTTGATTACTCACTAAAAATGACCCCCAGACTCCCTCAGTCTGGTGCTCACAGTCCAACCAATACCATCCTCTCTGCAGGGACTCCCATTGCCTCCCCTAAGGCTGTCCATGCAGGGGGCTCAAATGGACCGATTACCTACAGCATTCTCAGTGGAAATGAGAAAGGGACATTCTCTATCCAGCCTAGCACAGGTAAGGGGCAGGAGCAGGGGCTCTGTGAAGGGACAGGCTCTTGGGGGAACTCCCCTTTGGGCCCAAGGAGGCTCTGGTCGGAGGGGAGGCTGCCCTTGAGTAAGAGGCCTCAGAGAGGGAGGCTCCAGGGCAAGGAAGGGGCTGTCAGTGATGCATTCTGCTCCTCCCAGGTGCCATCACAGTTCGCTCAGCAGAGGGGCTGGACTTTGAGGCAAATCCACGGCTGCGACTGGTGCTGCAGGCAGAGAGTGGAGGAGCCTTTGCCTTCTCTGTGCTGACCCTAACCCTGCAAGATGCCAATGACAATGCTCCCCGCTTCCTGCAGCCCCACTATGTGGCCTTCCTGCCCGAGTCCAGGCCGTTGGACGGGCCCCTACTGCAGGTATGGGATACAATGGGAAGATGGGGGGCAGGCCTGATGAGACTTGTCTGTGCCCAGGTCAGTGCCAGCAGCCTCCTACTTTCACCAGGTGGAGGCAGATGACCTGGATCAAGGCCCCAGTGGACAGATTTCCTATAGTCTGGCTGCATCCCAGCCTGCACGGGGATTGTTCCATGTAGACCCAGCCACAGGCACTATCACTACCACAGCCATCCTGGACCGTGAGATCTGGGCAGAAACACGGTGAGCCCTGGCTCTATACACCGCATGACCCCTTCCTGGGTCCATCCAGCTTCAAGCCCTTCCTTGAATTCCCCTCAGTCTGCACCACATCCTGAATCGCCCTAGGCCCTGCCCAGTGTTCTACCTTATCCCCAGACTCCTCCCCCGATTGTGCTCCTGTGATTGTGTCCAGGCTGGTACTGATGGCCACAGACAGAGGAAGCCCAGCTCTGGTGGGCTCAGCTACCCTGACGGTGATGGTCATCGACACCAATGACAATCGCCCCACCATCCCCCAGCCCTGGGAGCTCCGAGTATCCGAAGGTGAGGGCTGGGTAAAGTAAGAGGTACAAAGGGTGTAGGGCAGCACTCTTTGCCATTCAGGGGCTCCAGAGGTGTCTTGGACCATGCCAAACACATTTGTCCTGTGTATTGCAGATGCACTATTGGGCTCAGAGATTGCACAGGTCACGGGGAATGACGTGGACTCTGGACCGGTGCTGTGGTACGTGCTAAGCTCATCTGGACCCCAGGATCCTTTCAGCGTAGGCCGCTATGGAGGCCGTGTCTCCCTCACAGGCCCCCTGGACTTTGAGCAGCGTGACCGCTACCACTTGCAACTGCTAGCGCGTGATGGGCCTCATGAGGGCCGTGCCAACCTCACGGTGTTCGTGGAGGACGTCAATGACAATGCACCTGTCTTCTCACAGAGTCTCTACCAGGTACCAGTGCTCCTAGAAGTCCCCACATCTGGACCCAGGGTTATTCATGTTGGAGAGAAGTGAGGAGGCTAGAAGAACCTGAGATGGGCTGTACCTTAGAACTGAACTGAGGATGGAGCTCAGGGGGGTGGGAGGTCCCATCTCATACCAGCCTTGCAATTCCTGGGAACTGTACTCAGGTTTTTTGTCCCACGACCCAAATGGAGAAAGGTGGGCAATTCAAATACTAAGAAGTATGGGCTCCAAGCTGGAATGGATGCCAAGTAGGGCTCATGGGACCAACCTCCAGAACACAGGCTGAATGGATAGCAGGGCAGCATGGCCATAACCATTTGTGCTCACACCCCAGGTGACGCTGCTTGAGCACACGCTCCCAGGCAGTGCCATTCTCTCCGTCTCTGCCACTGATCGGGACTCAGGTGCCAACGGTCACATCTCCTACCACCTGGCTTCCCCTGCCGAAGGCTTCAGTGTTGACCCCAACAACGGTGCGTCCTTCCCAGGATCTGACCCCTTATCTTTGACTCTGAGCCATATTCTGACCTCATTCCTACAATTTCTTGCCCGAACTCTTAACTCCTGCATCTCTAACCCAGGGAGAACATTTTTCCTCCTTTGTCTCTATTTTAAGCCCTGTCCTGGCTGCATGTCTAGAAGCTGTTCCCTGAATCCTGGAGGCCATCCCATAATCTCCCCTGGAGCCTGACTTCTGAGGCCATTTCCTGGGACCTGAAGGGTCACTTCCTCTGCTCACCTATAGCCTCTGCTGAATGCATGTTTCTCTCCATTCCCTTCTCATCTCAGGGACCTTGTTCACGACAGTGGGAACAGTGGCCTTGGGCCATGAGGGGCTAGGAGTGGTGGATGTGGTGCTGGAAGCCCGAGATCAAGGGATGCCAGGCCGGGCAGCCCGAGCCACAGTGCATGTGCAGCTGCAGGACCAGAATGACCACACCCCAAGCTTCACATTGCCACATTACCGTGTGGCCGTGACTGAGGACCTGCCCCTCGGCTCTACCCTGCTCACCCTGGAGGCCACAGATGCCGACGGAAGCCGCTCCCATGCCACAGTGGACTATAGCATCATCAGCGGCAACCGGGGCCGAGTCTTCCAGCTGGAACCCCGGCTTGCTGAAGCTGGGGAGAGTGGTGGACTAGGCCCCCAGGCACTGGGGTGCCTGGTGTTACTTGAGCCTCTAGATTTTGAAAGCTTAGCCCAGTATAATCTAACTGTGGCTGCAGCTGACCGGGGACAACCACCCCGCAGCTCAGCTGTGCCAGTCACTGTCACTGTGCTGGACGTCAACGACAACCCACCCGTTTTTACCCGAGCAGCCTACCGCGTGGCAGTATCCGAGGACACACCTGTTGGAACGGAGCTGCTGCATGTGGAGGCCTCCGATGCTGACCCGGGCCCTCATGGCCTTGTACGTTTCACCCTCAGCTCGGGTGACCCCTCAGGGCTCTTTGAGCTGGATGAGAACTCAGGTGCTTTGCGACTGGCCCGCCCCTTGGACTGTGAGACCCAGGCTCGACATCAGCTTGTAGTGCAGGCTGCCGACCCTGTGGGGGCGCACTTTGCTCTGGCACCAGTGACCATTGAGGTCCAGGATGTGAATGACCATGCCCCAGCCTTCCCACTGAGCTTGCTCAGCACCAGCCTGGCAGAAAACCAGCCTCCAGGCACTCTCGTGACCACTCTGCATGCCGTTGATGGGGATGCTGGGGCTTTTGGCAGGCTTCGCTACAGCCTGTTGGAGGCTGGGCCAGGGCCTGAGGGACGTGAGGCATTTGCACTGAACAGCTCAACAGGGGAGTTGCGGGCACGAGTAGCCTTTGACTATGAGCACACAGGAAGCTTCCAGCTGCTGGTGGGTGCTGCCGATGCTGGGAATCTCTCAGCCTCGGTCACTGTGTCAGTGTTGGTGACTGGTGAGGATGAGTATGACCCAGTATTCCTGGCTCCAGCTTTCCACTTCCAAGTGCCAGAAGGTGCCCGGCGTGGCCACAGCCTGGGTCATGTGCAGGCCACAGACGAGGATGGAGGTGCCGATGGCCTGGTGCTGTATTCCCTTGCCACCACTTCTCCCTACTTTGGTATCAACCAGACTACAGGTGCCCTGTACCTGCGGGTGGACAGCCGGGCACCAGGCAGTGGAACAGGCCCCTCTGGGGGTGGGGGCCGGACCCGGCGAGAGGCACCACGGGAGCTGAGGCTGGAGGTGGTGGCACGGGGGCCTCTGCCTGGTTCGAGGAGTGCCACTGTACCCGTGACTGTGGATATCACCCACACTGCGCTGGGCCTGGCACCTGACCTCAACCTGCTATTGGTGGGGGCTGTGGCAGCCTCCCTGGGAGTGGTGGTGGTGCTTGCACTGGCGGCCCTGGTCCTCGGGCTGGTGCGGGCTCGTAGCCGCAAGGCGGAGGCAGCACCTGGTCCAATGTCACAGGCAGCACCCCTGGCCAGTGGCTCCCTGCAGAAGCTGGGCCGGGAGCCACCCAGCCCACCACCCTCAGAGCACCTGTATCACCAGACTCTCCCCAGCTATGGTGGGCCAGGCGCTGGAGGTCCCTACCCCCGGGGTGGCTCCCTAGACCCTTCCCATTCAAGCGGCCGAGGCTCAGCAGAGGCTGCGGAGGATGACGAGATCCGCATGATCAATGAGTTCCCCCGTGTGGCCAGTGTAGCCTCTTCCTTGGCTGCCCGTGGCCCTGATTCAGGCATCCAGCAGGATGCAGATGGACTGAGCGACACATCCTGTGAGCCACCTGCCCCTGACACCTGGTATAAGGGCCGAAAGGCAGGGCTGCTGTTGCCAGGTGCAGGAGCCACTCTGTACCGAGAAGAGGGTCCCCCAGCCACTGCCACGGCCTTCCTGGGGGGCTGTGGCCTGAGCCCTGCACCCACTGGGGACTATGGCTTCCCAGCAGATGGCAAGCCATGCGTGGCAGGTGCACTGACGGCCATAGTAGCTGGTGAAGAAGAGCTCCGTGGCAGCTATAACTGGGACTACCTGCTGAGCTGGTGCCCTCAGTTCCAGCCGCTGGCCAGCGTGTTCACAGAGATTGCCCGGCTCAAGGATGAAGCGCGGCCATGTCCCCCGGCTCCCCGTATTGACCCACCTCCCCTCATCACTGCCGTGGCCCACCCAGGAGCCAAGTCTGTGCCCCCCAAGCCAGCCAGCACAGCTGCAACCCGGGCCATCTTCCCACCAGCCTCTCACCGCTCCCCCATCAGCCACGAAGGCTCCCTGTCCTCAGCTGCCATGTCCCCCAGCTTCTCACCCTCACTGTCTCCTCTGGCTGCTCGCTCACCTGTTGTCTCGCCATTTGGGGTAGCCCAAGGCCCCTCAGCCTCAGCACTCAGCGCAGAGTCCGGCCTGGAGCCACCTGATGACACAGAGCTGCACATCTAGCTGTGGCCCAGGCTGGGCCCCGACCTGGGACGCGCACAGTGTCCCCAATGCAGGCCCCACCTGAGCCTGCCCTGGGCAGCCTCGGACCATGATTGGCCACAGGGGAGACCAGTTCCCCATCCCAAACTCCTCCAGCGGGGGCAGGTGGCACGTCTCACCCCAGCCTTATCACAGCACTAGCACTGCAGAGGCCCTGTGGGCACTGACCTGTGGCCAGGTCCAATGTGGGGAGAAACATGAAGGAGGCAGCAGCCCTGGGTTCTCCTCAGTGAGGCCTTCCTGTCCTGTGCCAGCACCCTGAGATGGAGCTGAGACTTTATTTATTGGGGGGTAAGGGATTTGGGGGAGGCCCTCCAACCTGTTTGGGCCCAGCTCCTTTGGGTTCCACTGATGTCCCTGCCCCTGCCCAGAACCAAGTGCCAATTCTCACTCTGGAGCCTTAATAAACTGCAGTTTGTATCCAGCGTCTGGCTCAGTTCTGTGGGGGCCAGAGGAATGGGGGGACGATTGGAAGGCACCTGGCACATTGTTAACACCTCAGGAGGCACAGAGGGGTGGTGGACATGGGCATCTAGGGTGAGGGTGGCACTGGGGCCATCTCTGCAATCGACCTTCCCCTCACACAGGCAGGAGGCCGGGAAGAAGGCAGTCTGTGACGGAGAGAGAGATTGGGTGAGGGGAGGTCCTAAGGGATGACTAGCTCTAGGCCTTACGGTCTTGAAGGAGGTGGGAGGTGGATGGATACTGGAACAGCCAAGTGGTTTATGTGTTTTTCTTGGGGCCAATGTATGTGCATATTTAATAGGAGCTGAGATTTGATGAGCCTTTGTCGTCAGACTGATGAGCGATTTGCTTGTTTTATCTGTAAATTTGCACTGCAATCCTATGAGACCACTTTTAGTATAACGGTGTATTCTAAGTGAAGAAACCTGGGCTCCTGAGAGGTTCAGTGAATTTCCTGACATAACAGCTAGGAGCAACCGGGGTCTTGGGTCTGTGGGCCTCTAGGGCTTCTTTCTTAATTCTCCCTATCCTCTGTGGTGAGTCTTGGCTGGTCTCTGGCACTAGGGAGGGAGCCCTGGGCTGACTCCGGGGCTTGACGGGCCAGAGAAGGAAAATCCAAGCGGCAGCCTCTCAGCATTAAGGACCGCCCACTTGAGGGAGGAGCCAGCACCGTCAATAGTTTCTAGGCTGAAAGGTGGTAGTGGTGGACTATAGGGTTCATGTGATCTGTCACATGACAGCAGATCTGCTGAGCCACGGAATGGGACTACTAGTCCGGTGAGAAATTAAGAGGCCTTGGGAAAAGGGATCACGTTGGAGGGAATACATGTTGGAAGGTGGGGACAAAATGACATCCCCGCTTCCTGCTGAAACCCACCTGCCACCCCTGCAGCTTCCTAGGGCTTCTAGCCCTCATCGTCGCGGGCAAATGCAGTTACACACCAGAGCCTGACCAACGGCGGACGTGAGTTGATTTAGCACTGACCACCCCCTTCCCCATGCCCTGTCCCACACCCACGGTCCTGGTCCTCCCTCCCCCGCTAACGAGCTACCAGTACTCACTCCATAGTCTCATCCCTAGGTTCCCAGGCTCAGTCGCCATTATCCACTTCCTATGAGCCGTATCCGCTGCTGGGATTCTGCCCAAGGCCTCAGCCACTAACCCTGAATCTCCCGTCACTATTCCCATTGCCACTCTAACAAAGGCCATGTTCCCCACCCTACAGGCTGCCCCCAGGCTGGGTGTCCCTGGGTCGTGTGGACTCTGAAGAAGAGCTGAGTCTCACCTTTGCCCTAAGACAGCAGAACCTGGAAAGATTGTCCGAGCTGGTGCAGGCTGTGTCGGATCCTGGCTCTCCTCGATACGGTGCCTGTGGGGACTGGGGACAGGATGTGGGATGCAGTACAGGGACACAGGGCTGGGCTGCCCCAGGGACTTGGTGCCTGTTGAGTAAGTGATACAGGGAAGATGAATGGCAGTGGCTCTCACTGAAGGGTTTCTGAGTAAGAAACGTGAACTGAAGCTAAACTGTCCAAAGCTAATTTACTCTTTCCCCAGAAACTTTCCACCTGTGTTCGTCAGGCTAGAAACCTAAAAGTGGGTGTGATTAAGAGCACAGGCTTTGTGATTAGATCTGGATTCGAATTGACTCTGCTGCTTGCCAGTTACCAGACAAGTGGGGAGGTAGCATCCAGTACAGATGTTCCTTGACTTACAATAGGGGTTATGTCCTAATAAACCCATCATAAGTTGAAAATGTTAAGTCAAAAATGTTATACCTAACCTACTGAACATCACAGCTTGGCCCAGCCTGTCTTAAATATGCTTAGAACACAATATCCAAAAATCTGGTAGAGTACCAGTTGTTTACTGCCATGATCGCGTGCCTGACTGGGAGCTCTGGCATCCTGCGACTGCCCAGCATCAGGAGACGGTATCATAATTCAAAATTCAAAGTATGGTTTCTACTGAATGCACATCAGTCTGGCACCACAGTAAAGTCGAAAAATTGTAAGTTGGGGACTGTCTGCATATCTAGTTCCTCATCAACTCAGGTTCCTCAAAGCTACTCCCATTTTGTCCTCCATTCAGACACTAAGGCTTCTAACTCTGAAATAGCTTTTGGTGTACCCCACTTCTCACTACCCCTTGTTGCCACCGACTCAGTTGTTTATCCTCTTACCGGGCTGCTGCCCAGCCCTCGGACTGTCTGTTCCCTTCCGCCCCGCTCTCCACTCTCCTCCACGCTCGGCTCCAAAACAGTCAGTGTTTTGCTCCAATAGTCAGGCTGGCTTGTGTCCTTTCCCTGCTTGCAGCCCTTCACAAGTGTGTAGAGGGATAGGGGGAGGGGACAGTCTCGGATGCACCCAGGAAGCAAGTACTAGTGTGCATGGCTCCATGCAGGAAAACCATGACGCACCATCACGTGAAGCTTAAAATCACCAAGTATAAAAACTTGAGCTGAATCGGAGGTCATCTTATAATTGGCTCTGAACATTTTGAAAACGTTTATTGGAAATAAGCTTAAAATGGACAGTTTTAATTGATGAACCTCATTTGTTTTTCATGCTGATGACAGTGCATGCTGTGGCGCAGCATTTGCAACCTAGTAGCCTTTAGGATAAATCCATATTCCTGGCTCTGGCATTCCAAGTCCCTGCAGCTTTTCTTCCCCTGGCCCCCAAGTATAAGGCTGCACCTGCACAGCCTTCCCTTTTTGCTAGAAAGTTTCTAGTCATCCCTTGAGACCCTTCTCCAGGCTCCTGATGTCTCCTTTTGAGGTCCAAAAAGGGAAACATGGAAAAGCAATGAATGAAGGCAAGAGCCTCTACTGAATCCCTGCAGGAAAATACCTGACTCTAGAGGATGTGGCTGAACTGGTCCGGCCCTCACCGCTGACCCTCCGCACGGTCCAAAAATGGCTCTTGGAGGCTGGAGTCCGGAACTGCCACTCAGTGACCACACAGGACTTTCTGACCTGCTGGATGAGTGTCCGGTGAGAGAGAATGATTGCCGCATGGAGGGTACCAATTATCTCATCAGGGAAGCTAGTCACCCTAATGGGAGGGAGTCGAGAGCTTGCTGGGGGCTCTGGGTGAGAGCTAACGCATAGGGAGACAACTAACTGCCTAGAGATGCTCACGCAGCCTCTTCTGCTCAGTTCGTGCTTTCTGACCTCTCTTCTCTGATCTCTGACCTCCAGACAGGCAGAGCTGCTGCTCTCTGGGTCTGAGTTTCATCGCTATGTGGGGGGACCTGCAAAGACCTATGTTGTAAGGTCCCCACATCCCTACCAGCTTCCAGAGGCCTTGGCCCCCCATGTGGACTTTGGTAACACTCAGTAGGGTTGGTGGGGTTGGGGCAGGCAGAACAAGGGGCTAGAAGACTTTAGATGCCATGGGGAAGGTAGGGGAGATCACTAGTAGAGTGGGGGTTGGAGTCCAAAAGATCTCCTTAAACCTGATCTCCTTCCCACAGTGGGGGGGCTGCACCGCTTTCCCCCCACATCATCCCTGAGACAACGCCCTGAGCCACAGGTAGCAGGGACCATTGGCTTGCACCTGGGGGTGACCCCGTCCGTGATCCGTAAGCGATACAACTTGACGGCACAAGATGTGGGCTCTGGCACAACCAACAACAGCCAAGCCTGTGCCCAGGTGAGCCATACAGGAGCCCCGGGATCCTTGAAACGTCCCCAGGGAGCCTGACCAGCCAAAGGTGTGCTTTTATCCCCTGTCCTGTGATCTGGGATGGTATTTCCTACCGTGACCCTTGGAGCTATGTCCTCTGATCCATGGTATCTGTTCTGACTCCCTCTGTAGTTCCTGGAGCAGTACTTCCATGATTCAGACCTGGCTCAGTTCATGCATCTCTTTGGTGGAAACTTTGCACATCAGTCAGCAGTAGCCCGTGTGGTCGGACAACAGGGCCGGGGGCGGGCCGGGATTGAGGCCAGTCTGGACGTGGAGTACCTGATGAGTGCTGGCGCCAACATCACCACCTGGGTCTACAGTAACCCTGGTACTGCCCAGGGGACTGGTTGGTGGGGAGAGGGGTAAAGGCTGGTGTTGATCCTTGCTCCCCCAAGAGAATCCCATGAACTAGAGGGAGGTCCTGATAAACCCCCAGATGACTGCCTGTGCACCACCTCCCAAAAAAAATCCAGGCCGGCATGAATCACAGGAACCCTTCATGCAGTGGCTCCTTCTGCTCAGTAACGAGTCAGCCCTGCCATCTGTGCACACCGTGAGCTACGGAGATGACGAGGACTCCCTCAGCAGTGCCTACATCCAGAGGGTCAACTCCGAGTTCATGAAGGCTGCTGCCCGGGGTCTTACCCTGCTCTTCGCCTCAGGTGACTTCCTGCTGGTAACTTAGATATCCCCACACTCAACCTGGGAGCTTTGACCCCTCAGTGACCCCTAATCCTGATCTCTGACTCAAAATCTGAACTTAACAGGGACCACTGACCTGACCTCTAAACTCTGACCTCTCGCAGTAATAACTAACAGTTGAATTTTCTCTCTAACAGCTGAACCTACACACCAAGCTCTGACTGATTAATCTGAGTATAAACTTGGTCTCTCTCCCAGGTGACAGTGGGGCTGGGTGTTGGTCTGCCTCTGGAAGACATCAGTTCCGTCCCAGCTTCCCAGCCTCCAGGTAAGCACCCCAGCTCATCACTTATCTCTGACCACCAACCTTTCATTTATGACCTCATGATCTGGAACTTTTGCCGTGACCCCACTACGGGCCCCTGTGGATCAGCCTTAGCTTTACATGCCCTGGTTGCTGCTCTCCCCTCTTCTTCTTGTAGGTCCCAGGCTCCAAGCCTCCTGAGCAGGACGTAGATCCCAGTGTTTATCCTCCTCAGTCCCTAGGCATTTTAATGGAAGATTTGGCGGGTGTCCTGTAGGAAAAGTATGCAGTGACCTCAGGCCAAGACTTCAGGGCTTAAAACCTTGGTCATCGCCAGTACATGCTTCCCCATAGGGTCCAGCCCCTCCAGCAACACCCAGACCATACCCACCCATCCTCACACACTGGGGAGGGATCCTCAGGACAGCTACGATCTGAGTGCTGTCTTCTGCCCTCAGTCCTTATGTCACCACGGTGGGAGGCACATCCTTCCAGAATCCTTTTCAAGTCACAAATGAGATCGTTGACTATATAAGCGGTGGTGGCTTCAGCAATGTGTTCCCACGGCCTTCATACCAGGTATGTGTATGTTTATCAGGATGGATTGGGGGAGGGAGGGAGTCAGGAATCCTCCGTTCAGGAGACATACTCACTCAACAGTGCCTTTTAGGAGGAAGCTGTAGCCCATTTCCTGAGCTCCAGCCCCCACCTGCCACCATCTAGTTACTTCAATGCCAGTGGACGTGCCTATCCAGATGTGGCTGCACTCTCTGATGGCTACTGGGTGGTCAGCAACCACATTCCGATTCCATGGGTGTCTGGCACCTCGGTGAGAAGCAGCCTGGCCTCAAACCTTCAGGGCCTACCCTCAGCCTATACCCCAAACCCCTGACTCCTCGGAGACCTTTGCTCCTTTCAAACATCCCTCCCTAAAAGCCCAATCGCTCTGAACCCCTGACCTCTACTTGTACCCTCATCCTTGCAGGCCTCCACTCCAGTGTTCGGAGGGATCCTGTCCCTGATAAATGAACACAGAATCCTCAGTGGCCGCCCTCCTCTTGGCTTTCTCAACCCAAGGCTCTACCAGCAGCACGGGGCTGGACTCTTTGATGTGAGTGTGAAAGGGAGGGATGTGGATATTTTCCTAAGAATATGGAGAATGTGCCCTGGCTGGTGTGGCTCAGTGGATTGAATGCCAACCTGCAAACCAAAGGGTCGCCAGCTCAATACCCCAGGCGGGGCACATGCCTGGGTTGCAAGCCAGGTCCCCAGTAGGGGGTGCGTGAGACGCAACCACGCACTGATGTTCCTCTCCCTTTTTCTCCCTCCCTTCCCCTCTGTCTAAAAAAAAAATAAATAAAATCTTAAAAAAAAAAAAAAGAATATGGAGAACGCTAAGAAAATTTAAGAGCAGTTCTGATGGCATATGATAGTCTCTGGGATGTGAATACAGGGTGAGGGGTTGCTGTTAGTACTGGTACCAGCAGGCCCAGATCTGATGCCCACCTTATTCCTTATTCTTAGATAACCCATGGCTGCCATGAGTCCTGTCTGGATGAAGAGGTGCAGGGTCAGGGTTTCTGCTCTGGCCCTGGCTGGGATCCTGTGACAGGCTGGGGAACACCCAACTTCCCAGCTCTGCTGAAGACATTAATCAACCCATGACCCTTTCCTACTGGGAGAGTGGAGCTATCCCTGGCCCCACAGCTGGTAGCTTGTTTCCTTATCCTGCACTGTTGGAAGCCCTGCTGAATCCTCACCTGCTGCAGACAAGCTTATCTCCCTAACTCCGAAGTACCATGAGTGTGACTTGACTCCCAATGCTACCCTTTTCCATCATACTCAGGTCTCTCTACTCCCACCTCAGGTTCCTCTGCATATGCTATAAGCAGTACTGTTTGGGAGCACCCCCCTCCCCCACCCCCATTCCTTTTTTCTCTTTGCAACCAGGCTTTTCCAAAGGGTGGTCTACACCATGTACATGATTCTACTTCGTGTTTGCGCCTCAGTTCATTGCAATAGGACTTCCGCTCTCACTTTTTTACTCTTTCCTCCCGACTCAGAAACAACGGCCTCCCTGCTGCTTCATCAAGTGCACACTTCCCAATCTTTGCTTTATGGCCCTCTGTCATAGTTGCCCACTCCCTCTCCTTCCTTAGCTTCTAGGGCTTAAGTTCTTTTCTGGCCATTCCATCTTCCTCTGCTTCCTTATTGAATGTTGGTGTACTTCATTACTGCACCCTTAGTCTTTCGCTTTTCTCACTCTACTCATTGTCCCCTAGAACAAATCACTGTCATCCATAGCCATCATCATCTCACTAAATCAGACTTTCTGTCCAACAGTGATTGATACCTCAAATGTAAGATGTGCAGTTCTCAACATTTTATCTCTCTTTCTCCTTCCCAATTCCAAACTGTTCTCTTTAGTTTCTTCCTGGTAAACAATACTATGCTTCTTCCAACCATGTCACAGAGCTAAGTGTCATTCTAGACCCCCATTTCCTTCTCCTCTCCCCTTCTATTAACAAGTCCTACTGACTTTACCTCTTAAAAATATCCTTATCAATCCACAGGCCCTGCGAATTATATGCACCATGTATATCTAGAACTCATCTACTTTCCATCTCCACTGCTACTACACTTAGCTTAAGGCCATATTCTCTCTGAATTGTAGGAGGCTCTTGAAAAAAATGACCTTTCTTCCTGCCCTTCCCTACACCATCTTCCAGAGTAAAATGAAAGTCTCATTAAGCCATTTACTTAGTACCCTTCAAAGATTACTGGATAAAGTTCAGGCTTTTTATCATGACTCACAAACCGATCCCTTCCTTGCTATTTGCTCCTGAGTAAGAAATTGTTCATCCTCCCCTGCTCTGCCCCTAAACATATTCTTTCACTTCTGCTCAAGGTACGCTGTGCCCTTACCACTGCCCCTGACTCCCCTTTGCTTGGCTGATTTCCAGGATTCTTTCCAGACTCAGCTCAGAAGCCTCCTTCTCTTCTGAACCTTTTGGCTCCCTGAAGCTAGTTCATTTTGGTGTGGCACCAAATCCTAGATTTTTGAAACCTCCTGTTTGATTCTTGTTTCTAACACGAACTAGTGGAGAGTCTTGGGCGACTCAGTTCATCTCCCTGAGCCTGACTGTGACTTTGCATATGTTGTTGACTCAAGCTGAAATACCGGTACCTTCCCATCTACAGCAGCTCTGCGTGCACTTTCCTGTAGCCCTCACTTATCCCGGCAGCTGGCGGGGAGGGAGGCTTTCCAACTCCACTACGAACCCTTAAAAGGCTGAACAAGGGAACCAGAAAAGCTGCAGCCCGGCAGGCAACCGGTGGTCGAGGGGTGTCGGGCCGTAAAGCCCAAAACAAGATCCTTTAGGAGCCTGAATGAAGGTCCCAGGCCCGTATAAGACAGTCCTCAGCGTTCCAGGGTTCCAGCCCGGAGGAAGCACCTAGGACTACATCGGGGCGGGAGGTGGCACATCCGTGGCCCGCGCGGTTCTCTGAGATTTGCTCTGCGCCCAGCAGTCTGCCCCCTAGCTCGGTATTTAAGCATCACGAGGCGCCAAACATACGAGAGCGGTCCTGGTGTGGGAGGGGGAAGCGCGGGGCGTGTGACGTCACCTGGTGTGTGCGTAACGTGAACGGAAGCGGAAGCGGCTCTGTTCGCCGCCTCTCCCACCGGCCTGATGAGCTGCAGCGGCTCCGGCGCGGACCCCGAGGCGGCGCCGGCCTGCGCCGCCTCGGCCCCGGGCCCGGCACCCGCGGCCTCGGCCCCCGCCGCGCTGCCCGCCGGCACCGCGGCGGAGAACAAGGCCAGCCCCGCGGGAACAGCAGGAGGGTCTGGAGCCGCGGCAGGGGGCACGGGACCAGTGGCGGCGCGGGCCGGGGAGCCGGCCGAGCGGCGCGGGACGGGTGAGAGCAGCGCCCTGG
Source organism: Mormoops blainvillei (assembly GCA_004026545.1). NCBI lineage: Eukaryota > Metazoa > Chordata > Mammalia > Chiroptera > Mormoopidae > Mormoops > Mormoops blainvillei. The sequence goes on along the minus strand of PVJD01006120.1, from coordinate 54,398 downwards.
GCAGTGCCTATCGGCGGGGAAGGGCAGAGGGTATAAGGCTAGCTGGGGCCCTGCGTCTTCCACCTCTGTGGCTCAGTTTTCTGGTTCTTCTCCAGCTCCGGTGTCGGCGGGCGGCGCGGCACCCCCGGAAGGGGCCATGTCTAACGGGGTGTACGTGCTGCCGAGTGCGGCCAACGGGGACGTGAAGCCGGTGGTGTCCAGCACGCCTCTGGTGGACTTCCTGATGCAGCTGGAGGATTACACACCGACGGTGGGCTTCCTGCCTGAACGTCTGTTGGCCTGTCACGCAAGCTTTCTGCCACCGCACCCAGCGTCCTTTTGTCCCCCTACTAGCTCTTGTGATGTATCCCCTCTGCCCACCCAGACTGAACTTCGAAAGGGCCAGACTTGTCCTGCCCTCACCCTCTCACTACTCTCCGCCCAGCAGCGCATTAGGCTGACCCTGACAGTTGTCTCATTGATTTCTCAGATTCCAGATGCAGTGACTGGTTACTACCTGAACCGCGCTGGTTTTGAGGCCTCAGACCCTCGCATGTAAGTGAATTCTGGACAGGTTAGAGCCCTGGGTGTTTGTGTGGAGTTTGCTGCCCATCTCCTTATACCAGGTGTTTTTTTTCCTTCTCTAGAATCCGGCTCATCTCCCTAGCTGCCCAGAAATTCATCTCAGATATTGCCAACGATGCACTACAGCACTGCAAAATGAAGGGCACAGCCTCTGGCAGCTCCCGAAGCAAAAGCAAGGTGTGAGGGGAGGCTCATTGAATCAGTAATTACCTCCCACAGCAGTGGAGGCTTAAGTATCCTGAAACCCCTTTGGGGAAATTAAGCCCTAGGGGAGGAAACCCAAACAAACAAACAAACAAGCAAAAAGCTTATTCAGGCTCACCCACCTGGGATTGAAATCAGGATTCCTGTGTTCAGCTGGTACTCTTCCCTTTTCCCTCAGGACCGGAAGTACACTCTAACCATGGAGGACTTGACCCCTGCCCTCAGCGAGTATGGCATCAATGTGAAGAAGCCGCATTATTTCACCTGAGCCACCCAACTTATATGTGCTTTTCTGTCCCCTTGTCCCCACACCAGCCTGTTTTCATAATAAACTTTATTGTGACAGGCAGGGTTGATGCCTCCCATGCTGGGAGACACCGTGTGGCAAGTGACAAAGCTCTGAGCCCAGCCTCTTCTGGGGCCACAGTGGAAGGGATGGGGGCAGGGAGTAGGCCCCATGGCTGGGGTAGTACCATGACTGGAGACAGGGGGGCCAACCAGAGGCCTTCTGCTTCGGGAAGGTGCACTCCCCTGTGTCCCCACACCTCTGGAATTTAGGCAAGGACTTTCTAGCCCTACTTGTCCTGCATCTTCTCCAGGATAGGCACAATCATGTCAAACTTGGGCCGCTTAGCAGGGTCTTCATTCATGCAGATCTTCATGAGCTTACACACATGGGGGGAAATGCCTGGTGGGATGGTAGGCCGAAGGCCTTCCAGTGCCACCTGTAAATACATGGAAAAACAAGGTGGGTCTCAGAACTTGAGTCTTACGTAGGGAGAGGCCTCCAGCCCTCAGGACAGGATTACTGTGTATTTCAACAAATGCAGGAAAAGCCCAGCCACTCTGTAATTGTTGTCACTACCACCACCATGCCCTCAACACAAGTGTGCTCTCACCTTCATGCCAATCTCCATGTTGGAGAGATCAGCAAAGGGTACTTCCCGTGTCACCAGTTCCCATAGAAGCACTGCAAAACTCCACATGTCTGCTGAGCGTCTGTTTGTGTCTTCGGGCTTCTTCTGCAGAGCTGGAGGGACAAGACTTATCTGTTCCAGCGTCCTGTCCTGTCCTGTCCCTGCCCCCTTCCCCTGTTACTGAGCTTCTCCACCTTCCACATGCCCTCACTCACCTTCAGGGGCCACCCAGGCAGGTGCATACATGCGCCCAGGGCATTGGAAGGAGAACTTGACGTCAGCCATGCTGATTCGGGCAGTCATGTCCTCATCAATCTGAGGAAGAGAAGACAGACGTGGAAGGATGTGAGTCCTGTTCTAGACAGGAAGTGGCTTTCTTGGGGACTGAGCCCAGAATGAAGTTGTGAGCTCACCATTACACTACGGCTGTTGAGTGCATGTCGTGGGATGAGGGGCTCTAGTGTATGTAGGAAGGCCATGCCCCTTGCCATGTCCAATGCAAACTTCACAGCCTGGCTCTGGTCCACGACAAAATCTAGGAGAGAAGGAAAGAGTCAAAGAGTTTGGAGAGGCTCATACACCCTCTCCCCACTTCAGTGAGAGCTGGCGTCCCCTACTCACTAGTGCCTTCATGTAGTACATTGTACAGGGATCCATATGGCATCCAGTGTGTGATGAGGGTGGGGTGAGGAGCAGGTGGAGACTGACAGAAACCTAGCACTGGGAGCACATTCGGATGCGAGAAAATCCTGGGAGAGGAAGAGAGTGTCCCTGGCTGAGACCCAGCATGAAACATCTCCCTCTTGGGTGCTAGTCAGTTTTCCTTGGAAGCAGCAGCTTCCGGTTTAGACCTTGCCCCACCTGAGTCGGGGACACTCCTCATTGAAGTCCCTGCTCTTCCTTGTACTCCAGTCTCGAACCTTCAGCACCTTCACCACGATGTCATTGCCCTGCCAGCGGCCCTTCCACAGCTGAGGAACAGGTAAGGGTTAGGAGGCTTTAACTAAGGCTACCACTTTCGTGCCCACTAACTGGAGAAGAAACTTAAAAGTGGTGCAGAGCATATAATCTCTGCACCACTTTGGGGGTTTGGGGAGGGAGGGGCATGACAGGCAGGGATCACCTCTCCAGAATGATTCTCATTGAGCTTCACCAGGAAGTTGAGCTGTTTGAAGTCAATGCCGGAGTGTTTGTTGAGAGTCCCATTTCCTGAGAGAGTGAGTAGGTCACATACCCAGCTTCCCCCAACCCAGCCCAAAGGGCCCAGGATTATTTCCTATTACCGCCCCTCCCCTCAGCTGACTCACTGGGCCGAGTGCGGGTGGTCCCCTTCCAGAATGTGTCCTTGTATGGAATACGGTTCAGATTCTGGCCCATCTTCTCTGCCCGCTCTGGGGAAGAAATACAAACAATCTTGGCCTCAGCTGTGGTACGGAAGGAAGAGACAGGCAGGGACAAGACAAGAGGACCCAGCTGAGGGACGGAGGACGGACCTCGGAGCAGCTCTCTCAGAGGTGCCTTGGCTTTGTCCACAGGCATTTCTCCATACTTGTTGCAGATGCTGACAAGGGCCCCATTAGCCACCAGGTCCTGGAATAAAAAGGTGGTTGTGATGAGGGCTCCACTACCTCCCTCAGAGTCACAGCCAGCCATGAACACAAATGCATTATAAACCCTGTGGGTGTTATATACTTGGTATTGCTCACAGGATGGGTTGAGGATTCCAGACTTGACTTTACTGAGGCTCAGACTTCACTTCCCACCCATCCCAGGCCTTGGGGCCTAAGTACTTACCTCTGCCACCTGATCTTGACCCCAAAAGCAAGCATAGTGCAGGGGCACATTCCCATGCTCATTCACTGCATTGATGTCAGCTTTGTACTGCAGCAGCTGATCCACGTGGCCAGACAGAAGAGACAGAAGGCACAGTCAGTTCCAAAAGAGAGACGGGTGTTGAGGCATGTAACGGGAAGGAGTACACATGCTTTTCCCAGTATGTTACAGTGCCTATGACTGACTTCTTGGCATGTACATGGTGTAGGGGATGAAGGGGATCATATATACCTTCTGTACAATGTCACGGTGTCCATGACTGGCTGCCAGGTGGAGGGGGGTGTCATCCCCACGGTTCATCACATTGATTCGTGCACCCCGCATGATCAGCATCTCAACTATAGCAGAGCGGCCCTCTCGGCAGGCCCAATGCAAGGGGGAGAAGCCATGATCATCCCTTTGAAGGAAGGGGCAATGGTCATTTATCTGGAGGTGGAATGGGGCAAAAGCCTTAGTATAGGAAACACTGATAGTCCCTCTGCATACTCACCCTGGGAAACCTTACCTCTCCAGGACTTTAATTCTCATTCTTGCCCGCATCTCCTAAAGCTGTCCTAGTCAGACCTTCCCCAAGCTTCAATTCGAGCCCCCAACAAGTCCATGTGATTCATGGTTTTCACCATCGTCTCCCACCCGCCTTTCTTCCCTGGCATGACCTATCTCATTAAATGGCAGCATTCTTCATCTGGTCCCTCTTGCAACATCTGTTGGTCCTTTCGGTTTACCACTGCATCTTGTACATCCCCCTTCTATAATACTTATCACACTGGACTGTAAAAATTCATTAATGGGCTATCTTGTCAGACTGTAGGCTTGTTGAGAGAATGGACTGACCGCAGGGGTTCGGTGCATGTTGAAGGGTGTGGTCTTGGAGAAAGAAGGCCACAACTCATGGGAGAGGGAGCAACTTACTGATTGGCTCTGGTACTGAAACTAAAATCTAAAAATGTAATGGAATTAGCCCTGGCTGGTGTGGCTCAGTGGAATGAGTGCCAGCCTGCGAACCAAAGGGTCGCTTGTTCGATTCCCTGTCGGGGCACATGCCTGGTTGCCAGCCAGGTTCCTGGTAGGGGGCACGTGAGAGGCAACCACACACTGATGTTTCTCCCCCTCTCTTTCTCCTTCCCTTACCCTCTCTCTAAAAATAAATAAATAAAATCTTTAGGAAAAAAATGGAATGGAACTAAAATGACGTTTTGGAAGGGTTTGTAATGAAAAGCAGAAATGCTTTTGATCAGTCATTACTGATGAGGCAGATATCAAACCACCACATAAAACAGGATTCCTTTATGCAATCCAGGGCACAGAAAATGAGAAAATAAGAATGGCTTCGGTAGAAATGAAACTGTACCTGACAGTTTTTTTCTGCCCCAAGGACATGTATTTTATAAAGTAAAGGAAATGTACAAAAAACCTAAAACAATTGGGTGGGAGCTGGGCCTTCCTGACAGCCTGGGGCCATAAAAGGAAATTCCCTCCAGTCCAGGAGGCAGATCTAAGGGGCGGAGCAGGGGGCGGTCTGTGGTTTGGGCAGACTGCCTCCAGATGCCTTAGTGCTGTGGTCACTTCCCGTGTGGGAGCTCTAGACCCGGCCTGTTGCTGATCAGAGGTCTGGCCACCCAGATGCCCCAACAGCTAACGAGGGTGGGGGGCATGGCCCTTTACTTAAATGGTTTCCTTCCCCAGCTGCCTTCATCTGCTCACAGAGATAGCCAAAAGCTTCCCTTGGAGGTAGGGATCCTCCCCCTCCCTAAAGTAATTGCCACCCACTGCTTATCAGTCAGTTTTACCTCCCAGCCCTTTAATTTGTGCTTTGGCTTAACAGTCTCCCCGCAGTCTGTGGCCCCAGAACAGGCCAGGGCCTGACGGCAAAAAGTATGGGTAGCAGTATGGGTAGCATCGTGCCCACTGTCAGGCTGCCTGTCACCTCAGGGCCTAGACTTTAATCCCAAAGAGGCCAGCGGGGAATTCATCCCCACCTCATATCCATCATATGGCCAGCTTGGTCCCCCAAAATGTATCCCCTGAAACCAACAAAGCCTTCCAGTTTCACTAATGCCACCCCTTCACTTTTTGGCAGCAGAGTCGAGACATGACACCCAACTGGACAACTTCACCTAAGCCTTTATACACCACCAACAAAATAGTAACGGTATGCACTATTAAAGCACCCTTTAAGGAATTACATGAATAACGGAATAAGTGACTGCAAAATATGGAGAAGGAGTATTGAGCCTAATGGGGACCAATGAGCCTAACAGGAGCCTGCATGAAAATGACAGGTGATCCTTACCTCCCAAACTTCAAAACTAAACTTTGCCAACAGTAGAAAATAGAATTTTAAAATAAAAAAATTAAAATTCATCATCCTGAGTCAACATTACTACTGCTTTCCTTGCCTTCCGGTGTCAGCCAGCGTCATTTAACCTGGCACAAGGCCCCTGCCCTGAGGTCAGGCACTAAGTCTCATTCCCCAGCTCTACAGCCCAGCCTTCATTTTAGTAGAGCTCCTTAAACGAAGGAACCTAGTGTAACCTGGATTCTTCGCCTGTTTTCCTCTGAAACAGCCCTCACAGAGATCACCAAATATATCAAGAATTAGTTGTAAACTCAATGGTTACCTTAAAGTGTTCAAGTTCTTTGATCTCTCAGGAGCCTATACTACTGTTGACCACTCCCCCTCCATTGAAACTTTCACTTCTCTAAGCTTCACCAACATTTTCCTGTTTTTCTTTCAATGACCAGTTGTTCCATTTGAGTCTTACAGGTTGCTCATCTCCTCTCCTTCACACGCATATCTCCAGGCATCATCTATATGCTAGTATCTCCCGAATCTGTGTCTCCAAGTCAGACCTCTCTCCTGAAATCCAAATCTGCATGACCAACAACCTACGAAACATTTCTACTTCACGGTAGTCGAGCTCATCATCCTTCAGTCTCATCCGTTTCAGTAAAAGGAACCACCATCTACCTAAGTACCCAAGCCAGAACCCTGGTCATTGTCTTTGACCTTCCTCACTTCCCACACCAAGTCTCACCAATTCTTTCTTTCTTTCTTTATTTTTTACAATTACAGTTTCCAATTACAGTTCAGTATTGTTTTGTATTACAGCATAGTGGTTGGACAATCATATACGTTACAAAGCGTTCCTCCTGATATTTTCACCAATTCTTTATCATAAAGATTTCAGGAATCTGATCTTTCTTTCTCACCCACCCGCATTCTAGTCCAAGCCACCACCATTTCTGGGATGAACTAGGCAACTGCCTCTCTTCACACTGCCACCTGCACTTCAAAAAGCATCCAAGACGACATTTCACAAGCAGACGATGTCGTATCACTACATGGCTTTAAGCCTTGGTTCTTTAGAATAAAAACCTTAATATTGCCTAAATATCCTTGCATAATCTGGCTGACCCTTGCAGACTTTTCCAGTCTCCTGTTCTTCTCCACTTGTACAGAATGCTTCAGCGCACAGAAGCCCAAAGAGGATTTCTATCCTCCAGCCATATGAAACTCTGGACGATTTCCAGGCACTTTCTGCTCTGTCTTGCCTCCTCACCCATGCAGTTCACTGTGATCAGAAAGCTCTCTGCAGCCTCTGCCAATAAAACTCTTATTTAGCAGTTAAGATTCAGCCCAAACAAGCTTCCTCTGTGGACACCCTGAGCTGCTGCTACCACCACCACCACCACCACCACCACCACCCACACACAGGCTGTGCTAGGCACTCATCACACTGGATAGGAAAGTCAGCCGCTCCCACCAGACGTGAGCACCTCGCATTACCGAGAGGAGAATGTCTTTGCCCTTCCTCTCACCCACCAGCCACCTCAGCTCACCCCTGGTTGAGGTCATTCTCCGTGTTGTCCAGCCACAGGCGAACGGCAACGGCGTTACCCTCCCGGCACTGAGTGAAAATGTCGTCCATAGCAGCGTCCCGGCCCTGAGTCCCCTAGATTGGGGAAGCCTGGGGGCTGAGAAGGGATCCAGGGAACGGGCGTGAGCCCCAAACTTTGTCCCCTGCAGTAGAGAAGTGGTTGTGCTGGGATGGCGGTCTGGGTGCTGCGTCCCCAGTTAGTGGAGGTCTGGGAAGGAGTTCGGGGCAACAGGATGATCCCCAAGTATGTGAAAGAAAGACGAGTCCAGGCGAGGTAGGGGGTGATTAGGAGGTAGTATCCAGTGAAGGGATGTCAGCGAGCAAGCACAGGAACCCAACCCGCTAGCAGGGCTGGGGGAGGGGGGAAGTTCAGGCGCCCTATTCCCTGGGGGAGGAGCTCAGGGGTCTTTCCCGGGGATGGCCCTCATTCCCATCTCGGAACTTAGGCTGAGTTCGGGGTGACGGGCCGGCAGGGCTCGCGCCTTGGGGGAGGGGGCACAGGTTTTCCCGCACTCACCGGGACTCGGGATGTGGGTGCCTTCACCGGGGAACTCCCGTCCAGCCGCGCCCGCCTCCTGGCCCCACCCCTGGCCCTCTGGGGCCAGCGCGGGCCTCCCTTCCTCTCTCTTCCTTGCCTTTCTAGCCCACCAGAGTGCAAACTCGATGGTTTTCGGCGCCGCGCCGGCCGCTCTATCCGCCCTGGTTTCCGGCAGTGTTCCGGCGGCTCTGGGTGCTCGGATACTTGGGTACGCGCTGTGCACGTGGAGAGGCGCGGGGACCCCGCGACCTCACTCCGCACCATCCGCATGTTTGAGGAGCCGGAGTGGGCCGAGGAGGCCCCAGTAGCCGCGTGCCTCCGGCCTGCAGCGTCACGGCTTCGGCCAGCAGCAGCCTCGCAAATCCAGGTGAGTGACCCCGCAGGGCACTGGGAGCTGTTTCAGGCTATGAAGCGGGTCCTGGTGGGTCACAGCTCTGGACGCGCCGCGCGTGTACTCCTCGTGTGTGTGCGTGTGTGCACGCGCGCGCCTGCGGCCGACCGAGAACGAAGATCTAAGAACTTTAAAAATAAAATGACATCGGAACTAAGAGTCGTAAGTAGAAGTTGTGAAGCGAAGGGGATCTCTGGTTGGACAGGAAAAGCAAGTGCAAACCGTCCTGGGTCAAGAGAGCATGCATGTCTTGTTAGGGTCCCACACAAAATAATCCTTGTCGTTGGAGCACAGAGAATGAGAGGGGATGCCATTGAAGTTGGGGAGGTAAATTAGTGGTTTTACATATTTTAATGAAAGGCAGAAGACAGTGAAGTGTTTTTTATCAGGGGAAGGATTCCTTCAGAATTGCAGTGTAGAGACTGGATTTCAGAGAGCTAAAGGGAATGACCGTGAAGGGTGTAAGTACTACGATTTCAAAAGGTGGTGTGGAGAGGGTACTAAGAACCTCCCAGTTAAGTACCTGTTGTAGGACCGCCCGGTGGCACTTCAACCCGGAAGGCGTCCTTTAAGCCTTTGCTAATGTGGAGGCTGCTGTGGCTTGTCGGGGTCTTCCTACTCTCTGTGAGCTTCCAGCATGGAATATGTCTGCTTTATGCCTCCTCTTCATTCCCTCAACCCATTGCTATAATCCAGGCCACTGGCCCCTGAGTCTGCAGCTTGTCCCTTTCAGTTTGTTCTCTACATTGCAGTTTCAGTCATTTTTAAATACACACCTGTAATCCTGTCTTGATATCAGAAACTGCCCTACTTTTTATCAGCTGGAGGCAAAAGCCTTAGTTGAAGGCTTGGAACTCCTGGTCTCCGGCCTTGATCCTGTCACTTGTGGTCTTACCATGTTCTTATGGGGAACCCCGGTACCTCCTCTGAACATTGAAGAGAGTGGGGTGGGTGGGTGGTTTCTCTGCCGTCCAGCTGCCCAAAGGCTGAGATGAGAACTGCGAAGTTTTTCAGGGTCTGGCATGCTTTATGACAAGCTAGCTAATAATACAGATACCTCCGCCAGTGACTGAATGCGGTCCCCATCTCTCCCTTCTTATTCCCCAGGACCGGTCCATTCTCCTCACCCCTGCTTTCATCCCTTATTTTCTCCCAGGGTTCCAAGCGCCACCAGCTCTTGGCCACACTACGGACGCTGGAGGCAGCATCTCTTTCCCAGCAACCCCCTGGCCTGTCTGGCAGTGACTCTGAGGAGGAGGAGGCGCAGGTGGTGGAAAGGAAGAAGAAACGCCCGAAAAAGGCCACGTTTGCCAGTGCCTCTACTAAAACAGGGGAGAAAAGGAAGAAGCAGCATCAAAAACAGGGCCCATCAGTTCGTGACTCTCAGGGAAAGGAAGTAGAAAAGGAGAAGTGTCATAAAAGGGCTCTTCGTGGCAGTGACTCTGCTGTAGAAGAGGGAAGGAAGAGGAAATGCCAAAAACAGGCCCCTTCAAACCCAGGTCAGCACCTGTGTAGTGTTGACCAAATAGGTATTAGTGGATGCATGTAAGTATGTGGGACAGGGAGGGGGATCATCTGATCCTACATATGATAGAGGTTACTTGTCACCTTTAGGTTTGGGATTTCGCAGTTAGAAGTACTTTCATCCAGGCTGCAGTCTCTGTTTTGGCCAGAATGAATTTGCCAAGACTCTGAATTCAGTGGATCTTGCCCCAGATATGCCTTCCCATCTCCCTCCCTACAGGTCTCAAAGCTTGGAAGAGTAGTGCTCCAGAAGATACACCCGAGCCAATCTCTGGAACTGCTTCTCCCCAGTCCCCCCGTACCTTGAGCCGCAAGCAGTGGCGGAACCGGCAGAAGAACAAACGTAGACACAAGAACAAGTTTCGGCCACCTCAGCCACCAGAGTCGGCTCTAACCACAGCCCCCACAGAGGAGACAGAGGTGCCTCCTGCTCCCGTTCAAGACAGCCAAGAGAGTCGGGCTGGAGCTCTGCGAGCACGCATGGCACAGCGGCTGGATGGTGCTCGATTTCGCTACCTCAATGAACAGCTGTACTCAGGGCCCAGCAGTGCCGCACAACGCCTCTTCCAGGAGGACCCTGAGGCCTTTCTCCTTTACCACCGCGGCTTCCAGAGCCAAGTCAAAAAGTGGCCACTGCAGCCGGTAGACCGCATCGCCAGGGATCTTCGCCAGCGGTGAATGAGGGTTGGGCACAAAAACAACGTGGGTCAGTCAGGGGCTCGGACTAGAACAGTGAGTGATCCCTCCCTTCCACTCCCAGGCCTGCATCCCTGGTGGTAGCTGACTTTGGCTGTGGGGACTGCCGCCTGGCTTCAAGTGTCCGGAACCCTGTGCACTGCTTTGACTTGGCCTCTCTGGACCCCAGGGTCACTGTGTGTGACATGGCCCAGGTAAACCCCTTTATCTCTCTATGTACCTGGCATGTGCTCTAGGCGCAGCCCGCTTGTGCTAACCTCAGCACTCTCTCCTTCCTTCCCTCACACCCCCATCTCCGTGTGTCTCCTCCCCATATTGTGTGCCTCGTACGCCAACCCCACCACCCACAGGTGCCTCTGGAGGATGAGTCTGTAGACGTAGCTGTGTTCTGCCTTTCGCTGATGGGAACCAATATCAGGGACTTCCTAGAGGAGGCGAATCGAGTACTGAAGCCGGGGTAAGAGCCCCCAGGACACAGACGCGTGTATATGTGCCCTTGCACGTCTGTGCGCTTACACAGAACTTCTGTTTTTCTCAGTGGCCTCCTGAAAGTAGCTGAAGTGAGCAGCCGCTTTGAAGATGTTCGGACCTTTCTGGGAGCTGTGACCAAACTGGGCTTCAAGGTCATCTCCAAGGTGAGGGCCCCAAAAGTCTTGGCTCTATTTTAGTCTCATGTGTGGCCCTTTTCAGGGTGATAGTGATGAGGAAGGAGGCTGTAGGTATCGATATTTGCTTCTCGAAGGCACGACTCGTGGGAAAGCCCTGGGAAGCTTTCTGAGCAGGGGTGGGACATAGGTTGAAGTGTTTTTGAAGAGTGGGGTGAGGATGTCGGGCTCACTGGGTCTTTTCTGCCCTAGGACCTGACCAACAGCCACTTCTTCTTGTTCGATTTTGAAAAGACTGGGCCCCCTCGGGTGGGGCCCAAAGCTCAACTCTCAGGCCTGAAGCTTCAGCCATGTCTCTATAAGCGCAGGTGACCTCTGGACTCCTTGTCAGGGGAGGCAAGTCTTGAAACTGAAGACCGTAACCAGCCAGGCTGTGCCCCAGGACATGATACCACCCTTCGTCTTACCCAAGAGCAAAGCGTGATGAACACCTGGCTCAGCTGTGCTCTGATGAAGGATTCTTGGTTGCAAGAAGCATAAAATCACTGGGCTGGCTAAAGAATAAGGAGTGTTTTGTAAGAACGTGGGGCTATCTAGGAATCATGGATCCCCTAGGTATCACGGAAACTAGATGGTGTGGAATTCAAGGCACCTCTGTGTTTGATTCCTTTTTCCATCTCTCGGGAGCTACATGGGCTTTATGTCTTGGCATCTTCATTCTCTTCTCTTCTGACCTGTTTGCAGACCAGCTCCCTCTGCTCACCATATCCGTACTCGTTCAGCTTTGGTCCGCACAGGTCTTCAAGGCCTCCGACAAGCAGGCGTTGCCTTTTTGCCTTTGGGACAACTGGTGGCCCACCAACATCCTGGCTCACCACATCAATCAGGGCTCTGGGACAGGACTGTTTGTCTGTATTAAGCACTTCTTCCCCCTGTGTCCTCATCTCCATCTTTGGAGCCACATGATCCAGACAGCTCCCAGCATTTATTATTGTCCTGTGGGACCTTGGTGTGTATCTGGCTGAAGGCATAGATTTTGGAATCAGGTGGGCCTGGGTTCGAATCCTGGCCTGTCACTGCTGATAATCATTTAATCTTTGAATGTCACATTCCTCACTTGGAAAATGGTAGAATTCCTGTCTCATGGGTTTGTTGTGTGGGCCAGCTGAGGAAATCTGTAGCCAGGGCCGGATGCTGAGGAGGTGCTCAATAAACTGTTGCTGTGGCCATTATGTCTTGTAAGCCTTATTGTTCTCTAAAGACCTTCTTGAGGCTGGGTTGAAGGTTGAAGGGTAAAGAATAGATTTGTTGACTGAGGAAGACTCGGCTTAATATAGGCCTTTGAATGGGCTCATTTAGTGGACATTTAGAAATTCTTGATAGAGTCTAAGCTGTCTTTGGATGGGGTTGGTGAGAAAATTGGGTCTGTTTATAAATAACCATCAGTTAACACTTGGGCTGTTTATTGGCAAAAGGGTCTGTCTTTTCTGCCTAGCAGTGGGCTCAGATCAGCATGTCCTAGGAAAGCTGTAGGCAAGGAAGGCTAGCGCTGGGAAAAGGTGAACTGGGTTGGTAGATCTTTGTTCCGAAACGGAATCTGCCATGAACCCAGGCATAAAGATACAACCTTTTCTACCTATTTCCAAGAACAAGAACTGAGCATGACCACTGGGGCACAGGTTTCAGGGCTCTGAGCCAGTTGGGTGCCTCCAGGAGGGGATGGAGGTTCTGAGGCAGGCTATTGGCCGGAGGGCACGCGTGGAGGCTGCAGAGGGCCTTTGCGTGTACTCTTCTCTCTGCTGACTACTCGACCGACCGGCAGTGCTACTCATGATTCCAAACCGCCCAGTTTCCTACTCGATCCCTCCCAAAGCAGAATGACAGTTTTCATCTGCACTCCCAAAGCACTACCTGAGGTGTGCAGCCTCAGCATTGAAATGCTGCATTGTGATTGCTGTGTGCATTAGGCTGCAGTCTTAAGTCATTTTGATCTTTGTAGTCCCAGAGCTTGTTACTTGAGTTTACCTAAGCAGATGATAAGGAATGACAGGATCCAGTTGAGTAGGATTGATGGGAGCAGGGGTGTTGCAGGAATGCCAGTTTGGGGCACAAGAGGAGGCCACGGTGGACTAGTGATGACAAAAGAAGTAGGCAGATGGGGGAATCAGTAGGGAGGACTGGTAGATGTTGAGGATTGGTAAAAAAGGAATCTGAAGTGAGTCTGGTTTCTGGCTTGAGCAACTGGGTGAGCTGGTGATGCCATTTGGAAATGGGACATAAAAGCCTCAGGAGAGATCTGTGCCAGGAATTTGGGAATCAGCAGCCCAGAGGGGGTAATTAAAATCATACAAAAGATAAGCTATCCAGAGTCAGATAAGGACAGGAGAAAGTGGCTCATAATAGAACTCTGGGGAGCATTGAATGGATACGCAAGCAAAAATGAACCAGTAAGGCGACAAGATAGAAAAAGTTGGGCCAGAGATGGAGGAGTAAAGCCAGGAAAGTGGATTTTAGTTAGTTATTTACTTACTTAGTTATTATTTCTCACCCACAGATGTGTTTATTGATTTTAGAGAGAGGAAGAGAGAGAAGAGAGAGAAGCACATCAGTGTGAGAGAGAAATGTTGATTAGATGCTTCCCATATGTGCCTCAACCGGGGATCAAACTCACAACCTAGTATGTGCCCTGACTGGGAATTAAACCTGCAGCCTTTTGGTGTTTGGGACAATGCGCCAACCAACTGAGCCACCCAGCCAGGGCAGGAGAGTGGATTTTTTAGTGTGGAAGGAATGCGAGGGTTGTCAGCTGTCAAATGTTGAGGAGTCTATTAAGATGAGGGAGAAATCTGATTGTGGTGGGATGAGATTGCTGAGTAATGTTGAGAGCCTTTTTTAATATATATTAGTATTATTCATGAATTTATAGTTACACCAATCAGCCCAGCGGTGTGGCCCTCTGCCTACTCAGGGATCTAGGTGTAGCTTGAGAAACTGAGCACAAAGGAATCATCCAGAGCTGAAACCTTGCCCTGCAAAAGAAATGAAAGCAAAGGAAGACTTTTCAGACCATTTGCAAGGGAGTGAGGTTGTTATACTGGAAGTAATTGAACAGTTGACCCTGGAGGATGGGAGGCTGTGGTCAGAAACTGGAATACTTGAATTACAAATATTGGAAGCAGAACAGCTCCAGGTAATTGGCAAAGTCTAGAGTACAGCTACAGGGGTTAGTGCCTGAGAGGCATTCAAGAGAGGTTGCCCAGAGATTGGTTAATGGACTGATGGCTCAGGTATTGTGTGTGGGGGGTGTGGACTGTTGTCTTCATGGACTTTGCAGTTGTCCAGGATGATGGTAGAAATTGGCATCAAACAGCTGCCAACCTCTTGAGGGAGAGAATGAATCCAGGAGGTTTGCTGCAAAGAGAAGGAGAGACTGATGGCATGAGTTTCAAAAGTGCTAAGGCTTCACACAGCCGACTAAAGACTCCCATTTAGAGCATGAGAGGAGGCTGGTGAGTGGAGCTGGCTGCTGGGCAGCTAAGATAAAGTACCCTGTCAGTCCTCTCCAGCTTGTCGGGAGTCACTGGGGATCACTGGGGAGAGACTATTATGGGTGCTCCATGGGGACAGGCATCTCTTGCAATAAACGGGGCGGGGGTTGGGGGGAGCCAAAATGCCCAGGGATTGTGTTGGAGTGGCAGAGGATCTCATTGTAGGACACATCACCTTTTATAGCTCCATATCTGTGCTCTTTCCCAAATGTTATTTATAGTCCTAGATCTTGACTAATTTTGTTCGTTTGTTTAACATTCTCAGCCGAACAGCTGGGGTCTGCCCTCCTCCCTCTTTTGCTTTCCCCCCTTATAATTTGGATTCTTCGTTGGCCTGTTCTAGCACTGGCCACCTGAGTAAACCTCTCTCTGAGCCTCATTCAGACCCTGGACTCACTCTAACGCCACCCAGGATCCACCGATGGCGCCATCGGTCACCCGGATTCTGCAAGCAGCATTCTCCTGAGCCTGACCTGTGCCCTCCTTGCCCCATCATCAGCTTCAGGACAAGCGTTTGTTTAAGTCCCCGCCTGGACTTCAGTGTCTCATGTTGAGAGCCTAGAAGGTAGAGAGAACAATATCAATTTCTTTGAGAAATAACAGCATGCCAGCTATTTAAAGAACAATGAGACCAGTTTAGGGAACAATTTAAGAACAGATCGAAGGAGCGGCAAGAGCAGCAAGAGGCAAATGGGATTGGGAGAGGCTGCCCCACTGTGAAAGGCAGTGGTTCTCAAACTCTGCGGTGGAATTATCTGGAGGGCTTGTTGCATGCGGATTGCTAAGCGCTCCCCCCAGTTTCTGTTTCAGAAGATCAGGATACGGTTTGAGAAGTTTTTTTCTGGTTGCTTTGATTTTTCTCAGTGAAGCAGGAAGTAGAGTTTGGGTTGAGAGTGAGAATGGAGGAAAGGGTTGGAGTTTTGAGCAGAGGAGAGCATGAATGTTGTTTCTAAGAGAGGGAATGAATAAATTAGGAAAGTACAGTGTGATTGCTAGTAGTATGAGTAGCACACTTAAGGTTTAAGTTCAGAGGATAGGATGGGAGACCAGTGCAAGATTGCTTTCTAGAGAGCTTGTTACTGTGAGTCAGAGTAGGTTCTGACAGTCCGGCTGTCAAAACCTACTCGCTTCTTGAGGGGCGGGCTGGTTGCTCACCTTTCACCTCAGGCCTAACTGGGGACTCCACTGGGACCATTTGGGACGCTTGAAGTGTTTAATCCCACAGTCAAGGAATGGTAGCCTGGAGTCTGGCTCCTGCCCTGGAAATGTAGAAGGCAAGCAGAAGCTCACTTAACTGTTGCGATGGTGGAGCCAGATGAGTGCTGCTGCTTTTGCATTGGCCTGCATTTCCAGAATTTGCCATGACACCTGGTGTACGAGTGTATTCTGCTCACCTGGCCTGGAGAGAAGGAAGCCTGGGTGGCGTTAGGCCCAGTCCAGTAGAACCATTTGAAGAAGCAAGGAGACCTCGACACAAAGAAGCTAGGAGTGTGCCATGTGGACTGAGGAGGAAGTTGCAGGAGACCCCCAAGATTTTAACAGGGGTGTCCAACCATTTGGCATCTCTGCACCACACTTGAAGAAGAAGTGTTGTCTTGGGCCACACGCTAAATATGTTGCAACACGTAATCACAAAAAAAAAAATCTCTTAATGTTTTAAGTAAATTTACAGTTTTGTGTTGGGCATCATTCACAGCCATCCTGGGTTGCATGTGGCCTGTGGGCCCTAATCAGTTGCATCCATCGGGGTCAAGAGGACAATAGGAATGCCCCTTTAAAGATCTCCCTGGCCCATAGGGTACAGAACCACTCAGTTAAGCAAGACCTGTTTTATTCCCTGACTTCTCTGCACTTTGGGCCACAGCAATCAGCTATTAGGTGGAAAGGAGGTGAGAAGAGCAAAGAGCATACGGATTATTCCTTCCTTCCTCATTGCAGGCTCTTTGACTTAAGTGGAGCAGAGCTGGGAGGAAAAAATAGTAAAAGCTACAACAGGTGCAGATTATGTTACATAGGATTAAACATTCTAATCACTTGAGATTGTATCTTAAAATGAGCAAAAGACTATTAAGTAAGAATGAGCTGAAAAGTTGCAGGCTTGCTGCAGCTTTTTTCCCCAGCAGGGGCAGAGTACCCCCAAATGAAAAAAACGTTTGGAGTGGTGGTGAGAGACAAGAACAAAGCTGGATTTGGGTAGCAATCTGTGCCTCATGCTTGTTAGCATACCCTTTAGAGGCTTATTGCTTCTGCGGTTATTGGTGAGCTTCAGCCTTTGTTCCTGTAACACAGTCCTAAAGGAATACAATTTCAAGAGAAAAGAACATGATCTTGGCAGAGACACGGCCCAGCTCAGCTCCAAACACTCGACCATTTCTGTAATTGCACAAAGCCCTTGATAGCTTTTTAGAGACCCGTAATTAGAGCTTTTAATCCCCAGGTTGTCCTTCCCAGGTGACGTCTCAGACTGGTCACCTCGTTCTAGGATATTTGACAACTGCAATAACCACCTTATTGGTCTAATTGCACCCACCCTGGCCCCACAAAGCAGTTCATTTTGCACACAGCCAAGTGATCTTTTTTTAAATGTAAATCAGGTTTGTCACTTCTTTGCTTAAAATTCTTCAATGGATTCTCATTGCTCTGAAAACAAAAGACAGCCTCATTCCCAGGCCCTGTGTGATCTACCCCAGGCCCCCCTCTCCAACTGCATCTTAACCCGCTCCTTCCTCACAAAACTCCAGCCACAGAGGGTTTTGTTTTGTTTTGTTTTTTCATTCCTCCAGCATTCTAAGCCATTTCTTCTGGGTCTTTATACATGCTGCTCTGTCCTCCCACAGTACTCTTTCCCTGATGGCCTCATTGCCATCTTCTAGATCTTCACACCAACATCACCCTTTCTTCTGTGGAAGAAGCTGGGTCGGTGCTCACCAAGGTGTCCTTTTCCTGGACAGTTAAACTCTTATTTCCCAACTCCTTGCGTGGAAGCGAGGCTATGTAAGTAATCCTCATCAGTGGAAAGGAAGTAGAAGTGTTTCACTACCAGACCAAGGCAATTAAAGAGCAGATGAAACTTCTCCTCATTCTCCCACCCCCCTCCTCCACCTTCCAGAGTGACCCCGAAGTACATGTTTTGAAGTCGATGGAGTGAAAACATACAAGTCTGGAGACCTGAGTCACTGCTTTGGAGGAAAGCTGCTTGTCGAAGAACATCCACATTGGACTTTGAACAAGGAATAAACCTCTTGTTGCAATAAGCTAGTGTGTTAGGGGAGATTTAGGGCAGTTAGCATCATGTATCCTGGCTAATATATCTCCTCTGGGCATCCTGTCTACCTTACCTTAGTCTTGATCACAAAAGCCTTTTTGTTTCCCTCTGCTGCTTCAAACATTTAATTATCTTACCAGATGCTGATCAACACTTCCCACTTGTCCCACGAATTTTAATCTTACGTGGTGGGGGTTGGTGCTCACATCAGGAAGTGGAGATGCTTATTTTACCAGTTACATTTTGATTATGACAAGGAAAAAATCCCACTGAAGAATGTCAAAACACCTGATGGTAGGTAGCTATGGGCATTGATTTGGGAACTCAAGGATTTAGCAATTAGGTCTCTCATTCTCTTGGTCTCTTCATCCTCTTGTTTACAAGGTGGTGTGTTCTTGATTAAGCAGGGATAGCCCAGTGTACTATTTACTGATACCCTCTTGGGAGTCTCACTGATTGCCACAGTCTTTATGCTCTTCAAGGGTCCTTCTGCACTGTTAATACAGTGAATATGTTCCATTATTCCCTATAACATAACTGAGACTAATCTAAAATATTAACATTTCAAATATATTTGTCTCCCCCACCCTTCTCATATCTTAGCAGCCAGTCAGCAACTCATTCAATTCAGTTTATATTTATATTTATATTTAACTCCAAAAATCAGCAGCAACAAAATAGAAACCAACAGAAAAAATGGGGAAGAAATTGGAACTGGCACCTCGTAGAAGAGAAATTTTAAATAGCCAGTAGACCCATGAAAAGGTCAGTCCCATTAGTACTCAGAGAAATGCAAAGTTAACACCAAATGACATAACATTACACATACACTGGAATTGGGGGGAAATGCCACTGGATAGAAACAATGTGGAGTAAAGTGAATTCTCATGGATTACATAAAAACTCTCGTAGCCCTGGTGAGGGAGTATAAACTCAAAATTTTGGAAACACACTGGCATAATCAACTAAAGTTGAGGGTGTACGTAGTTTATAACCAAACAATTCTACTCCTAGTTGTATTTCCAACAGAATGTGTGCATGTGCACAAGAGGCATTTGCAAGATTGTTCATAGCAGCACTAATTATGGGAACCACAAGCTGGTCTTAGGCAGTTCGCAAACAATTTGAACCCGCCCCCTCCCCAAAATGCCCACTGTAACACCAACAACAGATCTTCACAACGTAACAACATGAAAACTTGTAACATATCTGTAATATTCAGGTTTCAACCAAAATTACCAAAATAAATAAAGAGGAAATGATAATCCCGTAATAATTTTAAAATTATAAACAGTAATTTTCACTCAGGATAAAACAATAGTAACTGATTCCAGTGAGCTCAGGTATTGAATCTAGCTGTCAAATACTTTAAAGTAGCTGTTACTGACGTGTTCAAATAATGGAAGGAAAATATAAGAAATTCAAGGAAAATATGGCTCAAGGGATAGACAGAGGAGGAACCTCGCCAGAGACATAGAAGCTATAAAAAGAAATGAAATGGAAATTCTAGAACTTAAAAAAAAAAAGGAAAAGAAGTACAATATAAATTGCTCAACGTGAACAACAGAAAACAGACTGAAAGAATTGGACAGGGCCTCATAAACCTGTAGCACTGTAGCAGAGGATCTAATGTGTCATCAAAATCCCAGAAGAAGATAAGAAAGAGGATGGACCTGAGAAAGCACCTGATGAAAAAATAGCTGAAATATTCCCAAATTTGGTAAGAGACAAAAACCTCTGGACTCAAGAAGCAGAGTGATCCATCACCTAACGGTAAACAAAGAAATCCATATCAAAACATATTAAACTTATGAAAACTAAAGAAGAATATTGAAAGCTAAAGAAAAATAATGCTGTACCTAAAGGGGGAAGAACAATTTGAAAGACAGCGGAGTTCCTTTCATCAGAGACCATGGAAGCTATAGAAAAACAACACAAATATTTTTTTTAGGTTTGCAAATTAAACTGCTAACCCAGAGTCATACCTAGTGAAAATATCCTGCAAGAATGAAGGGGGAAATGCGGACATTCTCAGATGAAGGAAAAGTAGAATTTGTCGCCAGCTGACCTACCCTAAAAAAGGGGAGCTAGAAGAATTTATCTAAACAAAGGAAATGATGACATCTGAGAATATCAAGCCGTGTGAAAGAGCATAGTAAGCAAAAATATGTATAACTACAACAAGCTTTCCTGAATTGTGTTTGATGGTTGCAGCAAAAATTATAACACTGTGCTGTGGCTCTAAATGTATGTAGAAGAAATATTTAAGACAATTACATTATAAATATAGAAGGATAAAGGGAGGTAAGGTTTCTACACTTGAACTGGTAATATATAACACCTGTAGACCATGTTAAGATTATATATAGACATTGAGCAACCACTGAAAAGCTATACAAAGATAAGCTTGAAAACACTATGGTTAACTCAAAATGGAATTATAGAAAGTATTCAATTAACACATAGGAAGGCAGAAAAAAGAAAATGAAAATCAGAGAGAGCAAACAAAAAATAAAATGACTGAATTATTCCCTAACATAACAATTATAGTATATGTTAATGATCTGAATACAGCAATTAAACAGATTTGGGCAGAGCAGTAAAAAGCCACCTAGCTATTGTAAACAATATTTCATAGACAAAATATTGTCTACAGGAAATTCACTTTAAATATAACAGTATAGGCAAATTAAAAGAGAATGAAAAAGATACATAATGCAAACATTACTCAAAAGAAAACAGGAGTGCCTATATTAATATCAGATAGAGTAGACTTCAGAGGAAAAGATTTTGACAGAGAAGGACACTGTATAATGATAAACAGGTCAATGCAGCGTGAAGAAGTAACAATGCTAAAGCAGGGTGCAGAACACATGAAAACTGAGATAACTAAAAGGAGAAATAGACAAATCTACAATTGTAGTTGGAGACTTCAACACCTCTCTCAATCATTGGTAAGACAACTAGACCAAAAGTCAGCATTTGCATATAGGAGAACTCAATAATAAGGTATTAAAATACCTTATTAAGGTATTAATAGGATCTAATTGACATTTACAGAACACTTCACCCAACACAATACACATTTTCAATACCTCTGGAATGTATACCAAGATAGATTATATGTTTAAAAAAATTTTTTTTACCCTCACCCAAGGACATTTTTTCATTGCTTTTAAAAGAAAGAGGAAGGGAGAGAGAAACGTCAATGTGAGAGAGAAACATCAATTGGTTACCTCTGTATGTGCCCTGAACGGAGATTGTATGTGCCTGGGCCATGGATCGAACCCGCAACCTGGACATGTGCCCTGATTGGGAATTGAAACCACAACTAGGTTGAATAGGACTGAACCCTTCCCGACTCATTTTGTGTGTGACCCTCTGAGACAGAAACCTGGGAGCAGAATTGCTAGAACATAGTGTGTTTAATTAATTTCACTAAGTGCTGCCAGATTGCTCCCAGAATAACTACTCCAGTATACCTGGCCATCAACAGGGCATGATGATTCTTGTTTTCCACTGTCCCCAACATTTGATATGGTTGAGGCAATAGAACGCTGTGGAGAGAATGGTTATTGGAGAGAAATACCTGGATTCAAAAACTGGCTCTACCATTGTCTAACTCTGTGACCTTGGATAATTTACTGAATCTGTATCTCAGATTCCTCATTTGTACAATGGAGAAATAATAGTTCCTATCTTAAAGATATCGGGGCTTCATAGACATTAATGGGTGAAACTGGTACTTTGTTATATTTCAGACATTCCCCTATTTATCCTATTTCCGAATTAGGATTTCAAATTAGAATGAGAAGCTATAGAAATAAGTTAGTTTTGGGTGAGCTACAGACCATTAGTCAATGGCATTTTTGGTCTTTGGATTATTAGTGCATGCAGTGTACAAAGTGGGTCACAAATTTCCTTATAAATTAGGCTATGCAAATAAAATTTAGCCCCTTTCTCAATTACTGATTTGATTTTCCTCACAAGTTCACTCCCATCCTGCACCCCACCAAATAGTGGAAGAGGCTAGAAATTAATTCAGTCTCTTTAGGCTTCATTCGTTCTCTTTGAAATAAATGCTCAGAAGCTCAAGTTTCTCCTATTCTACTTCTGCTTCTCTGCAAAGTGACATCTGGATATAGAGGGAAGAGCATTTCGATATCAGAAAGAAAGGGTCCCCTGGCCTAATACTGGTCCTTGGCTGTGTACAACCTGGAATCCTCTGGGTACAGTTGGCCCAGCTCCATTCGTGGGCATTCTGCCAACATTTGCTTCTAAAGCTTGTGAATCCATGGTCTTGTCTTTTTCAGCTGTCAGGCCCTGTGCCCCTCCCTGCGAATTTGGCCTCCTTGCAATAACTCTGTTTGGTACTACAGATCACAGTGATTTTCTGCCTCCTACTCCATGGAGCCTAAAGGATCTCTACTCCGCATCCATGCTGCAAAGGAATCAAGAGATACCTCTTCGCGACCATGCCACTCTGCCCTTGTAATGCTCCTGGATGACGGTAAGTCCGTAAGTTCATGCTGTAAAGCATTTCCCTTCTAAAGCCCCAGGAGGGAAAAGGGCAAAAGCCTCTTTGGCCTTGGCATGTCAGTTTACTGCCCCACCCCAAAGTCCCAGGTCAAGTTGATTTTATCCCACTCCTCCCTCTCTGCTCTGTGCTCCGTCTACCCCCATCCATTGGAACATGACAGCACATATTTCCCCCCTTTGTCCTGTGTCTGTCTTCTTCCTTCCTTTTATTGTTTGGGACTTTAATTTCATAATTGGATTTTAATTTATCTAGTAGACATTTTCAATAGTGAAATGGTTAAATCCAGAACATTTTTACACAGCAGTCTTTGTATTTAGGCTATATTGCCATGTGGTACTTATCTTATAGCCTCTGATTGACTCATTTTAATAACTTGGTTGGGCATAATTCAGAATGAATTTTGGTCCAGAGAATGGTGTGCATTTATAGAAAATATTCTGTACCAGCCTATTTCAGATGATGTTATAGGTGTCTTGCTCTTGCTCTCTGCTCCCACTGGAGGTTAAATAATAGTGGTGGAAAACATGGATAGAAGCTTCACTTGTCCAAAAGGATGTCCTCACTATTCTGTTGATCTCCTCTCCTGAAAGAACAGCCATGCCTCTGGTTGACCATGAGAAAGAAAACAGAATGGTTTCTGAGGAAAGTGGAGACTTTTACCTCTTTGGTCCACATTTTGTCACAAGGCATCAGTTGCACCACAGTCACTGGGGAGTGGGGTGACTGTGAAGAGATTGTGCACTGACACTCAGTACACACTTGATTTGCATTTCCTCCCATCGTGTAGCTTGTATCTAGCCAGATGGCGATGAAGATTAGTTGCACCTGGTAAGTTTTGGCGTTGCGGGCAAGGAGAGGATGCCCCTGGAGGTCTTTAGCTCTGCCATTCTGTAACCCAGTTTTTATGTGAGAGGTTTGCCCTGGGATAGTATGCAATCATGCAAGTAATAATAACTCAACATACCAAGCTTGATTTCTAACCCCCAACTTGTCTCTCCCTCAGATTGCCCATCTCAGTTAATGACACCACAGTCCTCCCAGTTGCTTACACCTAAAATCTAGGACTCATCCTAGATTTGTCCTCTAACCTCCCTCTGCACATCGAACCCATCAGCCAGTCCTGCTGGCTTTGCCTCCAGGATACTTCTTAAATCCATTCATTCTCCATCTCCCTGTTAGGACCCTCATGCGAAATCCATCATCTCTCACTTGAATTACTTCAAAAGCCTCCAGAGAAATCTTCCTCATTACTCTGGATTTTCTTCCACCCACCCACCAAAGAACGGCAAGGGTGATCTTTGAAAAATGCAAATTAGATCATGTCATCTCCCACCTAATACTCTCCAATAGATTCCTCCTTCTGCTTTTAGAAAATAAAAGCTCATTATCACGAAAAGGCTCTGTGTGATCTGCCCCTTTCTCTACCTTTCCATCCTCTTAGCTCACTCGCCATGCTCCAGGCGCCCATTCTGCTCCTCGAACGCCGCAGGGCTGTTCTGCCTCAAGACCTTTGCACCTACTGAGCATTCTACCGGAAACATTCCTCCTTTTCAAATATCCCTTACAATCCAAACTACAGGGCCCAGCACAAATAACATCCCTTTTTATTACAAAAATTTTTATTACAAAATCATAAGCATGTAATTCTGTAGCATAACAATATCACACTCAAGCACGCCATATGACATTGTAGGGGAAGTGTTCAAATTGCTGTCCGTCTCATATGAGACATTCGCGTACCCCACCCACCACAGGCATTAACTTCTGCCTGACCCTGTATGTTAACTCTCCCCTCTAGTCACCCTCTAACATATCGGCCTACTTTATTTTCTTTATAGCACTTAAAAATCATCAAATTTAACTTATCTATATGTTGGTCTTTTATTGTCCGTCTCCCTGTATTAGAACAAACTCATTAGTGTCTGGAAGAACACCTGGTTCAAAGGAGGGCTCAACAAATAATTGTTGAATGAACATAGGGCCTTGTATCTTATTTTGCTTGTTTGTTGTGTGTATGGCTCACTCAGAGAACCCATCATAGGGGAAGGGACCACTGGTAGGGCAGGATTGGGGCAATCCCAATAATACCACTAAGTGCATTAGAAATCATTTCGAATTCTAATGTTAACTCTTTAAAAATACCCCTTGTGGCTATAGCAGAAGTGCTGAGACCACAGTGGCGAGCTGGGTGAGGATTCTGGATCCTGTACCTTAGCCATCCCAGATCTGCCTGGGCACGACCAATACCCACCTCTCCATAGTGTCCCCACACTCCCCTTTCCCTGGTTGCCAGGCATCCACCCTCTTCTCCCTTCTGTGTGAACACACCTCTTCCCCCCTCAGTCGTGCTTTCCCCTCAGTGTGTCACATCCTCTGTGTAAACACACCATTATTTCTTATAAATCTCAGAACTCTTTCACTGAATCACTCAACTTTATTTTTGTTGAGGGCTCAGGGCAGGGGCGGGCTGCACGCATGGACTCTCCGCTGAACACAGATGGCAGGACTGAGCTTGGTGGGCAGGGGCAGGTGCATCAGGATATTCCTTCTGTGCAGCCTGGCAGTGCCTAGGGGCCCTTCCATGTATACAGGGCAGGAATATACAGCCAGGCCAGCAAGGGGTGGCAGGTCATTGGTGCCCCAGGCCTGGGTGCTGACGCTGACTGGAGGCAGAGGGCTGGGCTGGCTGGAGGAACTGTCCTTCAAGGCCCCGGCAAGCGGGTCCCACTGTGCATTCCAGAGCTGTAGCCCAATCAGCAGCAGCCCTTTCTCTGGAACCGTGGGGTTTGGGCTGTTCACCACCTGGGGGTGCCAGAAGGTGGTCAGGGGAGGCTAGAAACATAAGGGGTCTCTGTAGAGTGGGATCAGAGAAGCAGATGGGGTTACGGAAGAGACAAGCTGACCAAGAGGCAAGGTGGGATGGCTGTGAGGTGTAATCAGGGAGGTTGAGGGGACGGAACTGGAAATGAAGGGGCTGCGGGAAGATACCTGGAGGTACAGGGCATTGCTGTTCAGCTCCTGACGCTCACGGGGAAGATGACTGTAGCTGGAGCCTTGGCAACCAGGCAGATTGGAGCCGGTTGCAGAGTGGTCCGGGGTGACCATCGCAAAGGCAGCCTCCCAGCGCAGTGACAGTAGCAGGCGGCACGGGTGGCAAAAGGCTGATAGGTGAAAGATGCGCTTTGGTACTTCAGTGCCCGCACCCAGGTAGCGAACCAACAGCTGCCCACGGCGCGACAACTGTCGCAGCCAGTGCCAGGGTGGCTGTGGCCCGGCAGGCGCATGATGTCGCCAAGGCCGGGGTAGGCGGCCAGTCCAGAGAGCGTGGGCCACCGCTACACAGCGTGGGGAGGCACACGGCGGCGCTCCCTTCAGCTGCTGCAACTGGCAGTCAAGGTCCCGCTGCAGCGCGCTCGCCAACTGTCTCAGTTCCAGCACCTCGGTCTGCAGGAAACCCTCCAGAGGCTGGCCTGCATTTAGCCTCACTGTCATCTGCCTGGTGCCAGACGGGTCTGGGCAAATGGTCTCGGTCAGCAGAGCCTGCAACGACTCCAGTCGCCGCTTGGCTAGAACCAGGCGCTGCAGCAGGCGACTTTCGGTGCGCCGAGAGCCTCCCAGAGGCACCGGCACCCAAGTGGATGAACTCCTTTGCAGGGCGCTCAGGAGAGCGCGACTCTGACGTCGCAATAGCCAGGCCTGGGAGCTAGCACTCAGTCCACAGGTTCCGGATTCAGGTGGTGTGGGCAGTAGGTGCATCTGGGCCTTGCATTCTGCCATAGCATCCAGCTCCTCTAGCTCTTGGAGGTGGAGGTGAGGGTTGAGTGACAAGGTGGATTTTCCCCACTAGAGACCCAAAGGAGTAGGCCTTCCTTTGACACTATAAGCCATCACCCCATAACTGTGTGAATATTGTCCCCTCCAACCCCTTTGTTGCCAACACTTGTTCACACTCCAAGGAGAGAAAGAAGCACTGCACTGTGCTGTTTCCCACCCCAATACGGATACCTGGCTGCAGCTTACCTGGGTTGGGCAACAGAGTGGCCAGAAGATACTGGGGTGTGTGTGGTTGGTCCCAATTCCCCCTGCTGGGGCTCAGGCAGGAATGTGTGAGGCTAATCAGGGACTCCCTGTCCTTGTCGTCTCCCAGAGGACCCCCATAGAAAACTGAAGCTGAAAATGAGGTCAGAGCCCCTCAATACCAGCTCCTCCAGTTTCCACCACTTCCCCAACCGAAGTTGTAAATAATGTCCTGGGTGCAGTACTCCCACCCTCTACCCCTTTCCAAGCTCTTCGGGGGGCTGATGACTCCATGGGGGACAGGAAGGGTCTCACCAGCCAGCTCCTGCATGGCAGCATTGGGGTTGCTAAGGCTGGCCCACAGCTGGTCTTGAATCCGAAGGACCTGGTTCAGGGTCTCTTGACTCCTGGAGCAGGGGAGCAGGAAGTCGGGTTTCAAAACCATCTCTATGCTGAGGACTCACATCTTTCTCTGCAACCCAAACCTCTCTCCTGAGCTCCAGACTCATGAGGGCTCACTAGTCATTGCCACTTGGCGACCTTAAATTCATTTGCTTTCAGTAGAAATCATCATTTCCCTCGACACCGGCCACCCAGTTGTTCAAGGCATAAATCTGGGAGTCATTCTTGACTCCTCCTCCTCGCCCAATATTTACTCTCCCTGCTGTGACTACCCTAGTTCCTACCACCATGATCTCTTTCCTTGAGACTTCCAGAGCCTCCGAAAACCGTTCTGCTTGCCTCCAGCCCAGCCCTGTCTGGTCCATTGTCCACACTGTCGACAGAGTGATTTTTCAAACAGAGAAGGAGGACCACATTTCTTTCCCTACTTAAAACCCTCAGTGGCTTCCCACTGTCCTCAAGATAAAATCAGTCCCCTTGCCATGGCCTTAAAGGCCCTTTACCGCAAGCCTCAGCTTTCCCACTCAACCCCTAGCAGGTCTACCTCAGGCACACTGCTGTCTCTCTCCCGCTAGCTTAGTTCCCTCTGCTCAGAAAGGCGCCCAGATCTCCTCTGCTTCCAAGACTCAATTCAAAGTGAGATCCCAGAGTCCTTGGAGAAACTTTCCTTGACTTCCCCCTGCCCTCACACTTTGGTGCTCTCCAGAGGTGAATCCCAGACCCTGTGGAAAGACACTCAGCATTTGCTGTGTGACTGACTGATGAAGCAGGGTGGGTGGGTCTCTCACCAGTGCCCCCTGTGTGCCTGCAGCCTCATTCCATAGATCTGCCGGTATAGCAGGAGGCTGTGAAGGAGAAGCAGCGGCAGTGCCCTGGTAGGGGATTGCATGTAGGGTCCTTGCTGGGCTAGCTCCACACTGTTGATCAAGATGTGGCCCAGCTCCAGGGACTGCTCCCAGAAAACAGGCATGCAGTGCTGAGTGAGCACAGCTAGAGAGGAAGGAGAGTGCTTAGTTGGCACAGCATCATCGGCCTCCCTCCTCTAATCTGAGAGCCTTTGGTGGGTGGGAGGGGTGGCTCCTCACCTGGTAAGGAAGCAATAGCCTCTGCAGACATGGTAAGCCAAAGACGGAAACCTCTGTGGACCACATTCCTGCTCACAGGTTGGGCTAAAAGTAGTTCTAACTCCAGGTCCGAGACCACTAGGGGTCAGACATGGGGCTGAGTTTAGTTACTGGGGAAAGAGGGTCAGACACAAGTCTGGGGATCAGACTTGAGGCTAAGGGGTCAAGAGTCAAATACAAGGGACAGGCTGGAAGCTAGGGGGTTGCCCGTGAGACCCAAGAGTTCAAGCTTAAGCCCAAGTATAGGAAAGAGTCCTAGAAATGATCTCTTGGTAGCAAACCCACCCTTGGCTCCATCCAGCAGCCCCAGCAAGGGCTGTAGCAGCTCTTTCGGCCAGCGAGGCATCAGGTGACAGTTCTCCAGCACCAGCCAGTGCCCTTTGTGCATAGCCTGGCATAGAGTGCTGACCACATCGGAGACCGGGTCCCAGGCCTCCGAGCCCAGGGCTATCACCTCGAGATGCTTCTGCCCCTGGGGATCACAGAGAGACGTCAGAATAGCTCAGAGTGTGATCCTAGAGTGACCCAAGGGACCCAGAGTAATGCCACAATGACCCCCAAAGTTCCAGACTAATCCAAAAAGATCCATGAGGGTGTTGGCAACCCCCCGCCCCATCTCGGTCCATCGGAGCCTGGGTACTCTGTGGCCGCAAGGCTTGGCTCAAACCTGCTCATGCTGGGCAGCCAGTTTCTGGATGGCAGTCAGGGGATGCAAGATGGCTGCAGGGTGACCAGCTGGCGGCAACAAGATCAGCAGGGGCTGAGTAGCCTGGCTGTGCTCAAAGGGTATGGGGGAGGCACTCAGGTTTTCGTCCAGGGGTTGGCCCAGGAGGCTGGTGGTGAAGTCCGCCAGGGCAGCTGCAAGGCACTCAGGTCTCAGCACGCGCCACAGGATCAGCTTCTGGAGGAGGCTGAGTGGATCGGGCCCAGGCCCAGGTGCAGGCCCCAGCACCGTGGATGACAGTGACAGGTAAGCCTGCCAAACACTGGAGTGGTCTGCCAGGGATACACGCAGCCCAGAAAATGGGGGCAGCAGCTCTAACATTCCACACTCGTGCCAGACTCTCGGCCCTAGCCAGGCTGGTCGAGCCACACCTGGGACTGGCTTGCTATATCCTGTGCTGGGAGAGGCTGCCAGTCCAGGCCAGAGTGCCAGCCTCTCCAGATCTGGTGCCTTCCCTGACACTTGCAGCAGAGCCAAAGCACCCAAGGCACCTACCAAGGGTATGTGGGCCAGGCCTAGTGCAGCCACAGTGCTTCCCAGCAGCTGGCGGATCAGCTGTGTTTTCAGCTGCAGCAGATGGCTGAGCAGGTCCTGTCCCTGATGGTTCTCACACTGCTTGATGCTGTTCACAGCCTGCCTGGTGGCTGCCAGCCAGTTCTCTGGGCTCATACGAAAAGGTGGCAGCAGGTTCTGCAGTGGGCTAAGGGCTTTGATAATGGCCATTCCATGCTGGACCACACGCCGATAGGGCGCCCACAGCACTGCCTCCTGCATCCTCAGGCCTTCCAGCTCCTCACGGTGAATCTGAAGCTGACATAGCTCTGCCTGGGTCCTTACCATGTCCCGAAGGAACTTGTCTTGCTTCTGCTGATTTGGGTTCTGGGACAGCAGGATCAGTAGGAGCCGTTCCTGCGTACAGTCATTGTTGCATGATTTTGGCCCTCCCCCTCACAATCTCCCGTCATCTCCACTCTTCTCCACTCCCATACTTGGGCCCCTCCAAAGCTCATCCCAACCTATGGAGTGGGCCCCCGAGCACCTCAGCAGCCTCCACAGCTTCGTGGGTATCCAGGGTTTGCATCTTGAGGTCCTGCCAGCGGTTCTCGAGCTCAGGATGCTCCGTGCACAAGATTTCATGCAGCATCTGCTCTTCTAGGATGTCCATGTTCAGGCCCAGATCCAGCACATTCAACCCCTTCAGCAGTTCACAGCCTAGTACTTGGGGTCATATGGGAGACACTTAACCCCTTCCCCTTGGCAGAACCAGAAGGTAGGGTGCACAGGGCGTGTGGTTCCCTGCTATAATCCTAAACCTACTGTGGGCCGGGTTGAGTAAAGCTGGTGGTCCATTACGTCACAAAACTGTGCTGGCAACTTACCCACTGGGCCTCACCTTTTTCCAAGGCACTGAGGGGGAGGTTAGTGCTCAGGTAGAGACAGAAGCCAGGCTGCACCTGGGGCGGACTGAGCTGCTCCCGCTGCAGTAGCCATTGCAGCTCTTGGCACCCTAGGCCCAGCTCCATGTTGGTTAGTAGCACAGGCAGGCCTGTGAAGGGAGGCAAGGGCACACTACCCACCATGCCAGGGTGTAGGGCCCCCCACAAAACGAGCTCCCAGGTGGATAACATCAGGGTTCTTTCAGGGCTCTTAAACAGAGTTAGTGCCTGGGATGAGGGTGGGAGCTGAGGTCAGACTGGGGTGTGAGAGGCCTGGGGGTCCGCAGAGTGAGGCAAAGACAGGAGGAGGCCATGGTGGATGGGGACCAGTTCTTACCACCAGCAGCTGCCTCCAGCAGCTGAGGACCCAGGTCTGGGTTAGAGCCTGAGAATACACTGAGGCAGGGAGCGGGCGGAGGCTGGGTCCCAGAGGCTGGCCTTGACTTCTGCCTCTCTGTCTCATCTTCCTTGTTCTCTTGCTCTTGCTTCTCTTCCGTCTCCTCCTCTTTCTCCTTTCCTCCTTCCTCTACCTTCTGCTCTTTTGTCTTGTCCTTAGCGCTGTCACTCTCTTCATTATCATGATCTTTCTCTTCCGTGTCCTCCTCTTTGTACTCTTTTTCTTGATTTCTCCTGTTGCCCTTCCCTGTGTAGAAAGATGCAGAAGAGCTCTTCTCAGGAGAGGAGCTAGCCCACTAGGGAGCACTGCTCACCCACGGGCTCCATCTTATGAGGGAAGTCACTTAAGCTCTTTAAGACTCAATTTCTTTATCTGCAAAATGGGGTTGAGATCAGTGAGTCCCTTCGAGCGTCACTGTGAAGGTGACGTGAAGCTATACATAGGAAGCACTCAGCTGACACCTAGTAAACAGTCAATAAATGTTTACATCATTATTGTTACTCTAAAATTCCAGGGAGGGGCTCTAGTCACCCCTGAAATCAGCTCCATTTCTGCCTTTCTTGTGGAAGGGTTGAAGGATCAGTGAATTTTCCTTTTTGCCTAAGCTAATCTGTCACAAACAACTAAAAGAATCGTCACTAATATGGAAACCAGTGCTTGTAAATGACAGGCCATAAACTGTGGAATTAGCCAAGTCATGGGCAGTGTGGTGTACACACACGTTTTGCCTTCTCTACTTCAGGAACTGGAAAAGAGAAATGCTTATTATTTAAGTATTTAGAAATTTAAGAATTTTTTTAAAAAGTATTAAGCATTTAAGAAGCAGACAAGTGGAGGCTGCCAGGTCTACAGTTTGGTATATTCATTTCCTATTGCTTAACAAATTACCACAAACTTAGCAGTTTGAAATAACACCTACTTATTATCTCAGTTCTATAGGTTAGAAGCCTGGCACAATATGACTGGATGCTCTGCTCAAGGCTACACTGGGCTAAAATCAAGGCATTAACCGGTGCTCTCATCTGGGACTTGGGGCTTCTCCCAGACTTCTGGTTTCCTTTCTTTGCCTGTAGCCCGCTCCATCTTCAAGCCAGCAACCAGTCGGTTCATTGAATCTTTCTTGCATTTCAAATCTTTTTTACTTTCTCTTCTTTCCTCCTTTCTTCTTAGAAAGGCACAGGTGATTGGCCCCACCCAGATAGTTCAGGATAATACGAGGGGGTATAAAAAAAAAACTCCACCAGAATTATCTTCTGGAGGGCAGGCCCCTTGTAGTACAGGCCTCCCCTGCTAGGTGAGTGTTCTAGGAGCCCATCTGTATCAGTGTACCAGCTGGCATTGCTGTGGGAGGCTGCGTTCAGCTTCAGTGAATTTTTTTGAAGGCTCAGCACATTTGCCCATTTCATGATGGGTGACTTATGAGTGCACCTGCCCACACCATGCAGTGTTCAGCAGTTTTTGACCAAAAATGGCATGACCCCCATGCCCTACCCTTTCTCTTCACCTGGTCTCACTCCAAGTGACTTTCTTTTATTTCCCTGATGAAAAAAGTCCTCAAAGGGAAATGTTTTGCGGATGTGGAAGAGGTGACCAAAACACGGTAGAAGCACTAAAGGGCATCAAAATCAACAAGGTCAAAATCTGTTTTGAGCAGTGGAAAAGATCTCGATAGGTGTATTGCATCAAATGGAGAGTACTTTGAAGGCGACGGAAGTTTAAACAAGAGTAAATATGCAATTTTTTATAACTAAATTCCAGGGTTTGGGGGGTTCCCCCTTGTTTCTCTATCTTAAGGTCAGTTGATTAGTAACCTTAATTACAAATAAATCCCTATCTGTGTAAGCCGTGGTAAGTCTGCTTTTTGTTACTGGCAGTGAGAGCATTTCTAAATGATATAGCAAGTTGGGGATTGGAGGAAGCAATGAGGGCTTTTCTTTTCCATACTGGAAAGGTGGCTAGGCTATGTGGTAGCGGAAGAAGCTATCTTATGTCATGGAACTTAGACCATGTGCTCCCTGAACTTTAGTGGATTTAGTAGGAGATATTGGAGCGTGATGGTTACTTCTGTACCTAGGAGAGAGAAACTTTAAGGAAGTTCCTTTCTGCCCATATCAAGCAGTTTCTGATCACAGACAATAAGATACTCATACACCTTGCTGCTTTGTAAAAATGATTTTCTACTTCGTGATGCATGGAATAGGAAAGCCTGATTCTCCAGGTCCATCCCATACACTTTTCTCTCTGCACTCACTACTTAACAAAGATAGCAGTCTCCTTCCCCCTTTTGATTTGGATACAGCCCAAAGTAACAGGGACTACATTTCATGGCTGATCAGCGTTAGCTTATTAGTCAGGCTATTTTTTTACATACAGCTCAGAAGTGAAGGCCAAGATTTAGATGGATGATAATTACTCTAAAGCTTACTGGACTCGGTAGAGCCCCCAGAACCAAAGTTAAGAGACAGATGACAGAAGGTATGGTTTAAATTCAAGAATGAGAATGCACCAAGATTTCTGGCATTGATTAATAGCTAATAGAGTCCTTGTAAATGAAATCTGCAGGAACATGATGAGAGATTTAAGGGGATTATCCAGAAAACCTTCCATCTGCTAACAAGTGATCTGTGTTTGCTTAATTTTAAGGCAAATCCTAAGCCCCCATACAGAGTCCAATAGGACGTGGACATCTAAGGCAGAACAGCTACAATCAGCGGACTCTTGCCCACCTTTTTTCTTCCCCACAGATAGCTCTGGGGGCAATGGGCAAATAGTATGGTTCTCATACTATTTATGAGAACCCAGGGCAGTTGAACTGGCTGTCCATAAACTCCTTAGCCAGTGAAATAATGCTAATCATTTGCCTTACTACATCTGTCTGACATTATATAGTACATGCTAGAGACTTTATACAGCATGGGTTTCTTACCCTGTCCCAGTTCCTCAGCAGGAAGTTTATTGTAATTGTCTTGGTCTGATTTTGCTTCACTTTGCATATCAGGTATATTGATATGGCGGCATGGCATGCAACCTATTGTAGATTACAGAATCATGAAGAGACTTCTGGCTAAGATGGAGGCATAGGTAGACATACTTCACCTTCTTGCACAACCGTAAGAAGGAATCACAAGTAATCTCAAAACAAAAAACAACCAGAACTGCCAGAAAATTGAATTTTATGGAAGTCCAACAACCAAGGATTCAAAGAAGAAATGTTCATCCAGTTGGGTAGGAGAGATGGAGGCAGGAAGCTGGGGGCAGGGAGGATGTGATGTGGAGGTGGCAAGGCAGTGGCGGTGAGGCAGCAGTACAGGCCAGCAGAATGAATGGCCCCACATTCATGTGTGGCCGATAAAATCCAGGAGGGGCAACTGGGGAGCTAGTGACCCCTGCCCCAGGCGAGACCACACAGCCCAGGGTTCCAGCGCTGGGAAAATAAAGCTGGATAACTTCTGGCTGTAAAAACCAGGAGGGTTTGGGTGGTGGAAGAAATTGCTGGTTCCTCAGGAGAGTTCATTTAAAAGACCCACAGGATCCTAGAATGTAAGCAAACCCACCCGTTTTGGAACTCAACACCAGGGCAACAGCCAGAAGGGCGCCAGTTGCGTACATGAAGTGCGGGAAGGGACTACAAATGGCGTGAGAGCCGAGCAAGCGGCATCGCTCCTTCTCAGGCCCCTCCCCCACATATAGCGCCACAAAGCAGCAAAGTGGGCTTCCCTACCCTGCTGAATACCTAAGGCTCCACCCCTTACAATGTAACAGGTGTGCCAAGCATGGGAATCAAAGTAGCTCTACCTAATACAAAGAAACACAGGGAGGCTGCCAAAAGGGGAGACAAGGAGATAAGGCCCAAATGAAGGGATGGCTCAAAACTCCAGAAAAAGAACTAAGCGACATGGTGCTAGCCAATCTGTCAGATGCAGAGTTCAAGGCACTGGTGATCAGGATGCTCAAGGAAATGATTGAATATGGCTACAAAGTAAAGGAAGAAGTGAAGGTTGTACAAAGTGAAATGGAGAAAAATCCATAGGGAACCAACTGTGACGGGAAGGAGGCCGGGTTTCAAATCAATGATTTGGAAGAAAAGGAAGAAATAAACATTCACCCAGAACAGAAAGAGGAAATAAGAATTCAGAAAAATGAGGAGAGTCTTAGGTACCTCTGGGACAACTACAAACATACCAATACCTGAACCCCTGAAGGGGTGCCAGAAGGAGAAGAGGAAGAGCAAAAAATTGAAAACTTATTTGAAAAAACAATAAAGGAAAACTCCCTCAGTTTGGCAAAAGAAATAGACATAAAAGTCCAGGAAACACAGAGAGCCCCAAACAAGTTGGACCCAAAGAGGGTCACACCAAGACACACCATAATCAAAATGCCAAAGGTTAAAGGTAAAGAGAGAATCTTAAAAGCAGCAAGAGAAAAGAAGAGAGTTACCTACAAAAGAGTTCCCATAAGACTATCAGCTGATTTCTCAAAAGAAACTTTCCAGGCAAGAATGGATTGGCAAGAAATATTCAAAGTGATGAGAAGCAAAGACCTACAACCAAGGTTACTCTATCCAGCAAAACTATCACTTAGAATTGAAGGGCAGATAAAGTGCTTCCCAGACAAGGTAAAGCTAAAGGAGTTCATCATCACCAAGCCCCTATTATATGAAATGTTAAAGGGATTTATTCAGGAAAAAGAAGAGGATCAAAACTATGAACATTAGAATGACAACAAACTCACAACTATCAACAACTGAACCTAAAATTAAAAAAAAAAAAAAAAACACTGGGCAAACAACTAGAGAAGGAACAGAATCATATCAGAAATAAAGATCACATGTAGGGTTATCAGCAGAGACTGGGAAGGGGGACAAAGCGGGAAAAAGCACAGGGAATAAGAAATATAATTGGTAGGTACAAAAGAGACAGGGGCATGTTAAGAATAGCATAGGAAATGGAGAAGCCAAAGAATGTATATTCATGACCCATGAACATGAACTAAAGGGGGGATTGCTAGAGGGAAATGGGGTACCAGATGGGGGGGCAAATGGGAAAAATTGGGGTGACTGTAATAGCATAATCAATAAAATATACTTAAAAATAAGTCACAATATGATTTTTTGAAATTAGAAATAAAAATTCTATGATGAAAAACAAGTCATGAAGAGCCACATCCAGATCTAATCAAGAGCAGTGAACATCATTTAGAGTTCCTGGACTCAAAATTGTATGCAGCGATTAGATGTTTCTTCAGAGTCTCTCTCAGGGGGTGAATTCAATTATAGCTACACATGTGCTATTTCTATAGAGGGCATTTTTGTAATGGTGCATGGGTACAATGGAAAGTAGTGATGAAAAACCAAGAGATGGACTGTAATGATGGTATCGGTAATATATTAGTAGTAATAATGACTAACATTTTGGAGAGCTTATTATATATTAGGCACTGTGTGAACATGTTTTATGTGAATTACCATATTTAATACAACACTTTATGAGATGGGTATAACTAAGACCTTCATTTTATTGGCAAATAAACTTAGATTTAGAGAGATTAAGTACCTTGCCTTAGGTCAACAGCTAGCAAAGGACAGATACTTGACCCAGATAGTCTGATTCTAGAGCCCATATTACAGACCCCTTTATTATACATTGTCCATTGGAGATGTCTACCCTCATCACCCCTAAACCTTTCTTCTGGGAAATAAACACCTTCCCTTCCTTCCCCTAGGAAATGTTCCTTCTTTCACTCCACCCAGATGGTCTCTGATCCAAGCAGAACCAATAGAAATATTTCCCCAGAATTTCTGAACATAGGACACATTTGGTTGCAAAGCTCTAAGTTCTTTGCCAAGTTTCCAATGGTGCTGAGCAGACCAGGGAAGCAGAAGATCATGGATGGACTGCTCAGCCACAGATTCATAATAGGGGCCAAAAGATGTAAATGTGACCTCATTTAATAGCCTGGTGAACTCTGAGGTTCCCTGGGCACAAAAATTAAGTGTCTTTATTATGAAAGGGAAGATCACTATGGCTAGAGTGTTGGGCAGTTCAGACACTGAGAAGCATTGTGATTATTTCCCTGGCTTTACCTTCTCCCTTGGCAGGAACTGGGGCCAAGCATCTAGTATCTTCCAGAGGCAGTGGGTTCAGCCAGATGAGGGCCTGGTTGCTGGGGTCAAGTATCAGAGGCCAACGGCAACTAAAGTAGTGGGTGCGACTTCGCAGAAGCAGGCCTGCCAGGCGAGCTGACTTTGCCTGGGGCTTCAGGTCTCGGTCCCACTGGAACTGTTCAGACTCAGAGCTCAGCAAGGACAGAAGGCCAAAGGGAGAGCGTGTGAAGAGCAGGGGCTTTTTTGGTGGTATGATGACAGATTTCTGGTTCCGCTTCAGGGCTTGTGCCACATCATCTGGGCCTAGCGTCTCCTGAAAGCCCCTACACAGAGCCAGCCACTTGGCCAGTAGCTCCTGGCGCCGTACTGGTGGGAAGGGACCCAGGTAAATGATGGCAGCTGAACACAGGAGGGCATCTCCAAACACAGTCATGCAGTGACCCTTCAATTTCTGGGGTGGAAGGGAAGACCAGCGTGAGGAGGGGAGAGGCAGAGAATCTGGCCGAGGAGGACCAAGGCAAGATACGGAGCAAAGCATGACAAGAGGGGCACAGTGGGACAGAGGGGGCAGTGAAGGCACAGGAAGGAGCAGAGGAGTGCAGGCAGTGGTGTAGAAGTGAACTTTGGGAGGGAACCTGGAAGGGGCTGTTTACCTGGAGCTCTGTAGTCCAGGAATGCATGGGCGTGAGCAGTGCAGCCTTTATGGGCCACTTGTGATACTGGCTACTCTGAGCCTGACTGAGACTCTCTACCAGATGGCTATGGGAAGCCTGGGCCTCTTCCAGCTTCTTGGTCAGGGCCAAATTATGCTCCAGGATCTCCCGAGCCTGGAACTGGTAGTGGGCCAGGCGGGCCTGCTCCCGAGCCAGTGTCGCCTCTACCTGCCGCAGCAGCAGGCCTGTGGGCAGTCCTCGGTGTTGTGCCAGCCTGTAGTGCAGAACAGCCCAGAGCCAGGCTGCCAGGCTTGCCGCAGGTATGCTTACCGCCCGCAGTGCTGCATCGCTCATACCTGGAGCCTTGAGAGCTAGGTGTAACTTTATTACCTCTGAGTCCGTCATCTTCTCCTTGGGGAAGAACACTAGCTCCTGGGAAAGTTTATGTTAAAAGGGATGGAGACACAGATGCTCGGAAACTTGCCCCAACCTCCTCACCTTGTCAGGTGTCCCCTTTATGCCTCCGCTCTCCTCATCCATTGTGTCCCACATACCCTACCTGATAAAAATCCTCAGTGCATAACAGCTGCTTGGCACTGGCCCAGCCTCTTTCACGGTGGAACAGATCACACAGTGCGTCGGTCACCTGGATCACAGATTCCGGTGGCGCTCGATAGCTCCGGATCTCCTCAAAGTCAGTCACCTTCAGCTGGCTCAGGGGTCCAAGAAATGCCTTGCCCATCTAAGTGAGGAGAGATTCACTCTTGAAGTTAGCTCCCGAAATGCCCTCTTTCTTCAAGGTAGTCCCAAGAGGGATCACCTCCTCTTAGGAGTCCCCGTGAAGGGACCGTTCCTCAAACCACCCTATTTACCTTTCCCCCTCCCCCAGGAGACTCCATGACAAATCACCCCATCCTCTCTTCTGGACATCCTATCAGAGGCTGTCGTCTCCTAAGAGGGGAGCACTGCAGGGAAGGCAAAAGGAAGAACCCACCTGCTCCAGGAAAGCCTCATGCTGAGCCTGCAGGGCATCCCACTGCTTGGTCAGGTTCTTAATGAGGCTCTCCTGCCGCCCACACTCTGCCAGTTGCTGCTTGTGCAGGAGTTTGCTTTGCTCGAGCTGCCGATGCAGTGCGCTGAGGTTCTGTGAACAGAGACCCGGGCTGCAGCTCCAGGTCCTAGGCCTGGTGGGAGTACCCCAAGGGAAGACCCATGGGCTTGGGACTACAGCGCGCTCCTCACTCAGTAGTTACGGTGATTAAGTTGAACTCCAGATAAGCCACAGATATAGACTGAACTCTGGAGCTGTCATGTCCTGGTCTATAAGTTCTACGTCTACTCATGTAGCCCCTGAGTTGGTGGTTGCTTCTCCTGACCTGCTATACAGACCCAGGCACTCTGAATCCAAAGCCTGTGTGCTTGACTATTATGCTACACTCTTCCTCTTACTTGAACTTTCGCGGCATTTGTCACAGAGGCAGTTCTCTTCCTCTTGAAACATTTTCCTCCCTTGACTTCCATGATACCATGTTCTTTTTGGCTTTCTCCAACTTCTGTGGCTGTTCTTTCTCAGTGTTTTCCTCCCCACATTTCTATGTACCCTCCCTAATCTCATGACTTTGATTACCACTTATATTTTAACAACTCCCAAATCCCTATCTCTAGCCAGATTCCCTCCTCAGCCCCACACTCATGTATCCATTTCCTTGATGGAAGCCTCCTCTTTGGCGTCCCTCAGGCCCCTCAGACCCCACGTGTCCAAAAATGAATATATTGGCCTCCACAGATCTCTTACAATCTTACTCATCTGCTCATGTGTTCTTTTTCTTAGCATTGTGGCAAAATACACCCAAGTTTCCCAAGGAATAAACCTAATTCTTACACTGATTCCATCTCTTCTATTTTCCCCAAACCCAATCCATCTTTGAGGCCTTTTAATTCTACCTCCTAAATGTCTCTCATGTCTACTCCCATCCCAGTTCCCACCCCTTCTGCCTGCGGTCTCTCACTCCTGGCCTCCTGCACTGGTTTCCCTGCTGACTCTCCTCCCTTAACGCATTTTCCATGCTGCAGCCTGACTGGTTTTCTAAAAACCGAATGTCACCACCTTCATGCCCCTTACCACATTTGCCATTGTTTCCTTTGGTTTATGATGCCTCCGTGACCAGACCTCTACTCATCTTTCCAACATCATCTTTTTCCTCTCCCAGTACTCTCTCCAGCCATTCCTGACTTTCAGTTCCTCCAATGTGGCCTCTGGGCCTTCGCACATGCTGTTACTTCAGCCTGTGACACTCTTTCTCCCCACCCTCATTTAAGCAAAATCTTACCTAATCTTCAGGCATCAACTTTGATGTACTTCATTTACTTGTTTACATACGTAAGGGTTGTTTTTTAAGCACCTGCTGTGGCACTATGCTTTCTCTAGAAAGTCTTTCTTGATGTTTCAGAGTATCCTGGACTTTCTCTGTCATCACACACTATTTTGTAATTGCCTGGATTAGTTAATCCCTTCTAATGAACTAGGCACCGTAAAGGCAAGGACAGTGCCTTATCTTCCTTATTAGGAGGAACTCTAACCTAATATTAATAGTGGCTGACATTTACTGAATTCTTAACATATGCCAGCACTTTCAAATGCTTTCTGTGTAAGATCTCACGTAATCCTCGTTCTAAATCTCTCTGGAGTTCAGCTTTTTCATCTGTAAAATGGAGGGGGAAAGGACAGCCACCTCAGAAGGTTATGGCAAGGATTCTATCTATCTGTCTACCCAGATGCAACATAAGATGTACACAGAGACATAGGCATAAATATTAATGAGTACCTGGACAAAAGAAAGCAGAGTTCGATTAATTTCTTTTGAGTGCCGTAATGAATAAATGAGCCAATTGAATATGAGAGAGAAAAGAGCTATAGTTGCCCAGAATGACTTCTGGGATTTGGCCAAAATGACTAAGTGGAAGGTCAGACCATTTCCTGGGATGGAGAACACTGAAAGAAGTACACACTGCCATGGCTGTTGAGCGAACGACCAAGGGACCTGACACTGAATGTCCCTGAGACTAGGAACATCTCTTATTTATATTTTGGGCTTCTTACATTGGGTTCTGATATAACTAACCCAGAGACTGAAGAATGATAGCACCTCTAAGCCAGATCAGCACTTCCTGATGCTGTGTTTATCGCCTTGGGAAAAAGGTAGGGCCCAAGACAAAAAACTGGAATATGGCAAACATGAGAGAGAGGACTCCTTTCCCTCCATGACCTTCTCTATTTTGGCATCTCAACTGAGTCTTGAGGTTCAGTCTAACTAGTGATTCCTGGTGGTGGATGGTAGGAGGCACCAGTTCCATGAAGACTTCAGGGAGCACTATTTATGTAGGATGCAATGAAAACCACACATGTAGATACAACGTGAGCCATGCCCCTAGAGTTGTGCCACTCTGGGTGATGACCCAGAGGGCACCAACCAGAGGAGGCAGGTTAGGCATTAGGAGCTAAAAGGCCTGAAAGCCCAGTACAAAGTCAGATTATCTGCTTGTGAGTTGATCACCACTTCTCTGTAGTTACTGTTGAACCTGCACCAAAGTCTTGTGTGGCAGGAAGAAAAAAAATGGTATTTCAGAATTCTTCTTATTAAAAATAAGACAAAAGAAAAAAAAACACCTCTCTTTATTTTGGGAAAACACTTTTAACTGAGAGTATTTGGCTTTAGAAGGTGTGATGACCCCACTCCCACCAGTATTAGTTATAGATGAGAGGTTAGTTTATTCAAAGAAGGAGAATTGCTCTGTATTTGAAAGCAATAGGATTTAGGGTTTGGACTAGACAAAAAATCTTTTATTGTGGACTATAAAAAGTCTTTTATTACATGAGAATTGTATTTGGGGAGTTTTAAAAGAAAAGTGGGGTGGCTGAATAACATTAAGGAGCA
Organism: Mormoops blainvillei; assembly: GCA_004026545.1. Classification (NCBI taxonomy): domain Eukaryota; kingdom Metazoa; phylum Chordata; class Mammalia; order Chiroptera; family Mormoopidae; genus Mormoops; species Mormoops blainvillei. The sequence continues at coordinate 13,101 of PVJD01006120.1, read as the reverse complement.
GATATTGGGGAGATGGGAGAAGAGAAAAGTTGGTCACTGGAAAATGCCCTGTAGAGGAGGGTGATGGAAGAAATTCAGGACATTGAGGACTAGTATACCATTTAAATCTATTTCTGATTCTGTTCTAGAGTATAAATTTCCCCTACTGCCATCACCCATCCACAGCTCCCCACTCTACACAGCAACCTTGTATATCTGGTGCTTTGTGGAAGGAAGAGGTAGAGGGACACAGGGGTATTGGAAAAGAGGTTAGCTATAAGAGGTATGTTAACTGGCAGTGAGAGAGCATTCAGGAGAAGAGGAAGATTGGAGGGAGAGGTAGCCATGGCAATGTAGTCCCTGCCCAACCCCAATGGGAATATGCAGACATCTCTGGGAGCATTCTGAACTTTACACAATCAAGGTACTAGAGGCAACCAGAAGCTGACACTCGGGTTTCATGTATTTAGAAGAAGCTGTCAGGCCTCAGCTTTGTCATGGGAAGTTTTGAGTCTAAGTGCCAAAGGAGGGGGCAGCTGGGATTAGACAGACCCTGTGAGGATAGGGGGACTCTTCAGAGACAAGAACTAAGGTTCAGTCTGGTTGGTTCCTCCAAGGTCCCATTTTGGGCTTCTGCTTTGGCCCTACTGTGCACGCCTCATAGTCTTCTCCCCCTTACCAGGAGGGAGGCTTTCAGCTCCTCTTCCAAGGTGAAGAGCCAGTTGGTGTGGGTACTGTGATGCTCAAATAGCGTTGTCAGATTCCCCAGGGCATCGTGGACCCTGGAGATACAATGTTCCAGTGAGTGGACCTGAGGGAGGAAGAGGAGGTGCAGGGCAGGGAATGGGACCACTCACCGCTGCGCCTTGTTCTTCATCTTCAGGATCATTTCTTGCTGCAGCAGCATGAAGGTGTCCAGGAAGTCTAGGAAGGTCTTGGGGGTGACAAGTGGCAATTCAGGGCACAGGTGCCCATGATAACGGGCAGCCAAAAGGTGGATGAGAGCCATGGCTTTGGCCACACTGGGAATTGAGTCCTGGAGGTCTGGACACTTCAAGGAATCTGCAACAGGCGTGGCTTTAGTCTGGACTAGTGAGCTTGTAGAAAGGGAGAGGAAAGGGGCCCTCTCCTCATTCAGGACAGAGGGCAGAAAAGGTAAAGGGGGCTCATTACATTCAAGAGAGAGAAGGGCGAGAGCGAGAGAGAGAGACAGAGAGAGAGGGAGACCTAAGTAATTATTCTCATTAGAACCTAGTTGTGCCCTGGCTGGTGTGGCTCAGTGGTTGAGTGCCAGCCTGCAAATCAGAGTTGCTGGTTTGATTCCCAGTCAGGGCACATGCCTGGGTTGCAGGCCAGGTCCCCAGTAGGGGGAGCGTGAGAGGTAACCACACATTGATGTTTCTCTCCCTCTCTTTCTCCCTCCCTTCCCCTCTCTAAAAAATAAATAAATACTTAAAAAAAAAAAAAAAGGAACCTGGTTGAGATGAATGGAAAGGACAAGTAAAAAGTGCTCACCGTCACCAAGGGGTAAACCATGAGCACCCTCCAGGTGGTGCTGGGCCACACTGACTAGGGAATCTTGGTCCCAGGGTTCATAGCGGTCAATGCTGGTGATGCCCAGTTGAAGGAGTCTCAGGAAAAGGGTGGAGGGCAGCTGTCTGCGGGCCTGGTCATCTCCGATCAGAATGAACATGTGCAGGTGGCTACACACCTGCTGGTAGAACCTGTGGGCCAGGAGCTCAAATACTGTCCTCCCCTGTATCCCCGTTTGCCCACCCAGGCCCCAGTCCCAACCCCGGCTCCTTAGCCCTGACCTTCCGAACCCTCGCAGCAACGCTTACTTTTCTTTTTGGCCTTTTGGCCTTTTGGTCAGAACAGAGCAAGAGCAGAGCAGCCCATAGAATGGGGTTCTTAGTCTCACCTCTGAAACAGCTTTTCCTTCCTGATGGCCTGCTTGACACTAAGGTTCTCCCTGAGGAGTTGTTCTTCAATGTTGTCCAGATCGGCCTTTGTGTACTGGCCAGGGAAACTGCCTGAGGTTCCCAAGGCCAACAGACGATGAAGGGTGGTAAGATCCACACCCTTGGGCACCAGCAGGGCCACTGGCTGGCCTAATATGCCAGCCTGCCAGCTGGCCTCCTGCAGACACCGGAGAACGGCCTCCTCTGACCCACATGGCAGATGGAAGAGGTGGGCCTGACAAATGCTAGCTGCCAGGGTGATGGCAGTACAGCGCCCAGTGCCCAGGGCCCCCGAGAGCAGCAGGCCATGCTGCCGGGGCCTGGCCAGCACCCGGACCAGGCGGGCCACATGCTGGACCATCGAGGGGCACCGAGCAAGGTGGGGGTTCAGCTTTAGCTGAGTGGCTGACATGGCTAACTGCTCTCCCAGAGTCTCCCACTGCCGTTCCAGGTACAAGTTGGGGCTCTCAGAGTTGGAACCCAGTATCAGATCCTGACTAAAGACCAGGTCTGAGGGCTTTTCCTGGGGACAGAGTAGTAGCACTGGTAGCAACAGGGGTGAGACCAGGTTCATCTTGGATGTCTTCTGCCACCAATTCTTGGATTTATTCGGTTGAAATTTGTAGCTAGAGGCCTTTGTGCCTTCCTCCTGTTTTATCTTTTGATTTATTTTCTCTGTGCTCTCCCTCGTTTCTAGAGCTGTGGGTGGTGCAAGACCTGGATCACTGGAGGGTGGGCCTGTGGTGAACCAAAGGCCATAAGGGTCCTCCTCCTCCTCTGTCTCACTTCCACTATTGCTTAAGTCCTCCCACTGGGCCAGCTCCCCTTCAGACTCCACTTCAGGCACCCTCTCTTCCTCCTCTTCCTCACAGCCCTTGCCCAGGCTTTGGGGCACTGGCCCACAACAGAAGACACTCTGAGCTACTTCTAGGAGCAGCTTGGCACAGTGGGAGCGTTCCCTAGGGCTGTCTAGCCGGTCACAAAAGGTTCTCTGCGCCTCGTGCAGCCAAAGACGCACCATGTTGCGCGTGGCCATCATACTTGTCAGGCGGGTGCCGCGCAAGCCCGACACCCGGCGCAAGTGCTCCTGGTGGTTGGGATAGTCCAGGAAGCCTCGGGAGCCCGTTCTGGTTGGCAGCAGCTGCAGGCTGCCCAGTAGTTGGCTCACAGAGTGCAGGGAGAAGCGGTAGTGTGGGTGGAGGGGTGAGGGCATAAAGCAGCTGCCCACAGCCTCCCAGGCCTCTACGGAAGCCTGGACCAGGGCTCTTGCTAGAACACCCTCCCGCTCCACAGAGGGGAAGCGCTCAAGCCAGGCCTGGGTGACAGGTGTGTGCCTGCTCAGCAGCATGTCCTGAGTCATGCTGGCCAGGGCCAGCACTGTGAAGAGTCGAAAGAGGCGTGGGCACAGCGGGCGCTCACTGAAGCCTGGCACTGTGGCTGTGGCAAGGAAGTTGACTACAGACTGCAGCTTCTGCAGTTCCAAGGTGCTGTGGGCACACACAGTGCCATCCATGGCCTGGCGCAGAGTCTCCAACACTGGCTGACAGCTCCCCTCTGGGTCTGTGGGACATTAGGAATAACAGTGAGGACATGCATGAGTCCCCAGGGCAGTGTCACCCCGGTCCTCTCGCCCTGCCTTGCTCTGTTTGCTTCCACAAACCTAAGGTTCTAAAGGAATTTTGTTCGCCTGGCATGTTGGCACTTGGTCACGTCTAAGTGTTCCTCTCTCCCACACACTCTCCCTAAAAGTGAGTCATTTTTTCTGTCTTCCCTAAATCCTACCTTTGTGGCCAATTATTCATTAACTGAAGGTTAATGCATAGGAAAGTGTGGAAGCTAAGATGGATGTAAATCTAATCTGACCACAATGCGGGGGAAGTACGACCATGACAGAGAGTGTGGAGGCATATTACATGCCACTTTCATAAAGTCAACTTTATTGAGACATAGTTTATATAAAATAAAATGTATACATTTAAATGGTATAGCTCAATGAGCTTTGACAAATGTATATACCTGTGCAACCACCACCCCAGTGGTGATATTTAGATATTTAGAACATTTTCAGCACCCAGCAATTTCCTTCATGCCCTTTGCAGTCAATTCCCCTATCACACTCTCTCAGGAATTTCTATCTGATTTAATTTCTATCACTATAGATTAGCTTTGCCTATTCTAGAACTTCATATAAAAGGAATCATACAGTACGTAGTTCGCCATGTCTGACTTCTGTCACTCAACATGATTCTGAGACTCATCCATGTCTTGTGTCTATCGGCAGCCATTCCATTTCATTGCTGAGTGATAGTCTATTATGAAAATACCACAACTGTAGATCCAGTGACATGTCTATGGGCATTTAGGTTTCTGGGTTTTGACTATTCAGGATAATGCTGCTATGAGCATTCACGTGTAAGTTTGAGAACATACGTGTGATTTCATTTCTCTTGGGTAAATACTTACAAATAGAATTGCTGAGTCTTATGGCAAATATATGTTTAATTTGATAAGAAACTGCCACACTCTCTTCATAATGGTTGTATAATTTCATTCCCCCAGCAAAGTGTGAGAGTTTCAGTAGTTCTACATTTTTCAACACTTATTATTCTCAGTCTTTCTAATTATAATCTTTCTGGTAGGTGTGAACCACTATCACACAGTGGTTTTAATTTGCAGTTCACTGGAGCCTAATAGCACTGAGAATCTTTTCATGAGTTACTGGTGTCGCATACATCTTTCTTTTGTGAAGTGTCTGTTCTTTTGTTCATTAAAAAAATGGAGTTTGTTTTCTTACTGAGTTGTAAGAGTTATTTTCTGGGTATAAACTCTTTGTCATATATATGTATCATGAATATTTTCTGTCTATGACATATTGAAATTTTTTCTTAACAGTGTCCTTTAAGGGCTTTAGGGTTTCAATTTTTGTGTCTTGCCTCAGAAATCTAACCAAAGTCACAGATTTTGTCTAACATTCAAAGAAATTATACTTTTAGCTTCTACATTTAGGTGTGTAATCTGTTTGTAATTGATTTTTGTGTATGTCATGAATTAGGATTCACTGTTCATTTATCCCTGCCCCCCATTGATATGCAGTTGTTCCAGCCCCATTCATTGAAAAAACTATGCTTTACCCCCATTGAATTATCTTGGCATGTTTGTTGGAAACTAATTGACCACTTATGACCATATAGCAGATTCTCGGTTCTGTTGCACTAGCCTGCACACGCGTCCTTACACCAGCACCACATCCTCTTGCTTACCAGCAGTAGAGTAAGTCTTGAACTCACTAATTTAAGACCTTCGACTTTGTTCTCTTTCAAAGCTTGGCTCTTCCAGGTCTTTTGCATTTCTACAAAAGTGTCTGAATAAGCCTGTTTATTTCTATCGAAAGCCTGCCCAGATTTAGGTTGGCATTACACTGAATCTAGAGATCAATTTGGGGAGAATGAACACCTTAATGATATTGACTCCTCTGATTTATAGACAGAGTATATCTTCACTTATTTAGGTCTCCTTTATCTCAGCAGTTTTAAATAATTATCACTGTATCTTTCATTAAGTTTATACCTAAATATTTTAAACTTTTAGATGATATTTTAAACAATATTTAAAATTTTTGATTTCCAATTGCTTGTTACTAGGATATAGAAATACTAATGATTTCAATAGATCGACTTTGTATTCTGTGACCTTGTTAAATTCACTATTTATTCTGGTAGTTTTGTAGGTTTTTCTTTTTTTTTTTGGTAGATTCCTTCGGATTCTCTATATAGAAAATCATGTCATCTGCTAGTAGAGGCAGTGTTACTTTGTCTTTTCTACTCTTAAAGGCTTCACTTCTTTTTCTAAGCTTTTTGCACTGATGTGGGTCTCCGGCGCAATATTGAATAGAAGCAGCGGATATTCTTGCCTCGTGACTGATCTTCGGGAGAATGTGTTCGGCATTCACCATTAACTACAGGCATACCTCATTTGATTGCTCTTCACTTTATTGCACTTTGAAGATATTCCATTTTTTACAAATTGAGGGTAAGACCCTTCACCACAAAAATAGTACCCACTCTCTGAAGGCTCAGATGATAGTTAGCATTTTTTAGCAATAAAGTATTTTAAAATTAAGGTATGTACATTATTTTTTAGTCATAATGTTACTGCACACTTAATAGGCTACAGTATAGTGTAAATGTAACTTTTATTTATTTTTTTAATTTATTTTTTTATTGTCATTCAAGTACAGTTTTGTCCATTTACCCACCGCTGCTCTCCCTTCCTGCACCCTCGACTCCGCCCCCCCTTGAATTTGTCCATGAGTCCCCCATATATGTTCTTTGACCACCCTTCCCCTTTTTCCCCTTATCTTCCCCGCCTCCCTCTCTTCTGTTCACTGTCAGTTTGCTCTTCACTTCAATGTCTCCAGTTACATTTAACTTGCTTGTTTGTTCTGTTGATGAGTCTCCACTTACAGGTGAAATCATATGGTATTTGTCTTTTACCTGGCTAATTTCACTTAGCGTAATACTCTTCAGATCCATCCATGCTGTTGCAAATGATATGAGCTCCTTCTTTCTGCTGTGTCGTATTCCATTGTGTAAATGTGCCACAGTTTTTTGATCCACTCACTTACCGATGGGCACCTAGGCTGCTTCCAACGCTTGACTATTGTAAATTGTGCTGCTATGAACATTGGGGTGCATAGGTTCTTTTGAATTGGCATTTCCGGATTTTTAGGGTATAATCCTGTCAGTGGAATTGCTGGGTCAAAAGGCAGTTCCATTTTTAGTTTTCTGAGGAAGTTCCATACTGTTTTCACAGTGACTGCAGCAGTCTGCATTCCCACCAACAGTGCACTAGGGTTCCCTTTTCTCCACAACCTCACCAGCATTTGTTTGTTGATTTGGTTATGATGGCCATCCTGTCTGGTGTGAAGTGATATCTCATTGTGTAAACATAACTTTTAGATGCACTGAAAAACCAAAAACTTGAGTGACTCACTTTTATTGCAGTATTTGTTTTATTGCGATAGTCTGGACATAAACCTACATTATCTCCAAGGCATGCCCATATGTAATTACCTATAGATTTTAATAAATGCCTTTCATCAAACTGAGAAAGTTCCCTCTATTCCTAGTTTGCTGAGTTACTATAGTACATATAGTGCCATAGTGTTGAATTTTATCAAATGCTTTTTCTTTATTGAGATGATCTTCTACTTTTTCTTCTTTATTCTGTTAATATCATGAATTACACTGACTTTTGAATGTTAAGTAAACTTTGCACCCCTGGGATATACCCCATTTGATCATAATGTGTTGTCCTTTTCATACGTTGTTGAATTTTATTTAATATTTCATTGAGGATTTTTTCCACCTCCATGATTTTTAATTAATTTTATTGATTATGCTATTACAGTGGTACTGATTTTCCCCCCTTGCTCCCTCCATCCAGCATCCCCCACTGCCTCGGGCAATTCCTCCACCATTACTCATGTCAATGGGTCATGTGTATAGTTTCTTTGGCTACTCTATTTCCTACACTGTACTTTACATCCCCATGGCTGTTCTGTAATTGCCTATTTGTACTTCTTAATCCCCTCACCTCTTCACCCACTCCCCCGCACCCCCCTCCCATCTTGCAACCATCAAAACACTCTCCATGTCCATGACTGATTTTGTCTCTGTTCTTGTTTGCTAGTCATTGGTATTTTAATAAGAATTTTATTGAATCTATGTATTACTGTAGTAGTAAGACCATTTTAACAATATTAATCCTTACAATCCTTGAGCCGGGTATATCCTTCCATTTATTTTTATCTTGTTCAATTTCTTTCTTCAGTACTTTACAGTTTTCAGAGTACAAGCCTTTCTCATCTTTAGTTTGAATTTATTCATAGGTATTTTATACTTTTGATGCAATTGTAAATGAGACCATTTTCTTAATTTCTTCTTTTGATCATTCTTTACTGGTGTATAGAAACACAACAGGTTTCTGCATATTGATTCTGTATCCTGCAACTTTACTGGAATCACTTATTAGCTCTAATGGTTTTTTGGTGAAGTATTTAGGGTTTTTTATATATAGTATCATGTCATCTGCAAATAATGAGAGTTTTACTTCTTCCTTTCCAGTTAGGATGCCATTTATTTCTTGTCTTGCCTGATTGTTGTGGCTGGAACCTTCAATACTATGTTGAATAGAAGTGGTGATAGTGGGTATCATTGTCTTGTTCCTGATGTTAGAGGAAAGGCTTTCAGTTTTTCACCATTGTGTGTATTAGCTGTGTGTGCGTCATATATGGTTTTATCATATTGAGTTATGGTCTTTCTATACCCACTTTGAGTTTTTATCATAAAAAGATGTTGATTTTTTTCAAATACTTTTTATGAATCTATTTAGATGATCATGTGATTTTATCCTTTATTTTGTTAATGTGATGTATTGCATTAATTGATTTATGGATGTTGAACCATCTTTGCATCCCTGGGATGAATCCCACTTGGTCATGGTGTATAATCCTTTTAATTTATTGTTGAACCCAGTTTGCTAATATTTTGTTGAGAATTTTTACATCTCTGTTCATCAAGGATATTGGCCTGTAATTTTTTTTTAATGTCTATATCTTGTTTTGGTATCAGAGTAATGCTGGCTTCATAAAATGAGTTTGGAAGCATTCCTTCCTCTTTGATTTTTTGAAAAAGTTTAAGAGAATATAGTATTAATTCTTCTTTGAATGTTTGATAGAATTCAGCTCTGAAGCCATCTGACCCTGGACTACTATTTGTTGGGAGTCTTTCAATTACTGCTTCAATTTCATTACTAATAATTGGTTTCTTTAGACCTTTTATTTCTTCCTGGTTCAGTCTTGGAAGGTTATATACTTCTGAAAATATACATCCATTTCTTTTAAATTGTGGAATTTGTTGGCATATAATCACTCAGTATTCTTCAATGATTCTTTGCATTTCTTGGATGTTGGTTTAACTTCTCGTTTCTCATTTTATTTATTTGGGTCCTCTCCCTTTTTTCTTCTTGATGAGTTTAGCTAAAGGTTTGTTTATTTATCTTTCTGAAAAACCAGATCTTAGTTTTATTGACCTTTTCTATTTTTAAAAATTTCTATTTTGTTTATTTCTGCTCTGAACTGAACTATTTCCTTTTATTTACTTTTGGTTTTGTTTGTTCTTTTCCTAGTTCCTTAGGTGTAGTTAGATTGTTTATTTGGGATTTTTCTTCTTTCTTGTGTTAGGCCTGTATAGCTATGAACTTCCATCTTAGAACTGCTTTTGCTGCATCCCATAAATTTTGAAAAGTTGTGTTTTCATTTTTGCTTGTTTCAATATAGTTTTCTATTTATTGTTTTATTTTCACTTTGATCCATTTGTGTTTAGTAGCATGTTGTTTGGTCTCCACATATTTGTGTTTTATCTAGTGGTTTTTCTGTAGTTGATCTCTAGTTTTATGCCATTGTAGTCAGAAAAGATGCTTGATATGATTTCATTCTTGAATTTTTGGAGGCTTTGTGGCCTTGTATGTGATCCGTCCTGGAGATTGTTCCATGTACACTTGGAAGAAATGTGTATTCTGTACTTTTGGGATGAAACATTCTATAAATGTTGTTTAGGTTGATCTCATAATTTGACAGTTAAGGCCATAATCTCCTTACTAATTTTCTGCCTGGATGATCTATCCCTTGATGTGAGTGGGGTATTAAAATCCCCTACTATTATAGTATTACTGTCGATTTCTCCCTTTATGTCCATTAATAATTGCTTTATATATCTAGGTGCTCCTATGTTGGATGTATAGATGTTTATGGTTAGTATGTCTTCTTCTTAGATTGACCTCTTTATAATTATGTAATGTCCTTGTCTTTTTATTTTTTTACATTTCTGGTTTAAAGTCTACTTGCCTGATATAGGAATTGCCATACCAGCTTTCTTTTTATTTCTATTTGCATAGGATATCTTTTTTAGTTCCTTCACTTTCATTCTGTATGTATTTTGGGGTTTGAAGTGAGTCTCTCATAAGCAGGATATGGGTGGGGCATGTTTTTTAATCCATTCAGCCACCCTACATCTTTTTTTGGAGGATTTAATCCATTTACATTTAAAGTAAGTATTGATAAGTACGTACTTATTGCCATTTTGTTAATTGTTTTTAGGTTGTTTTTAAAAATGCCCTCTGTTCCTTTTCTTTGTTCTTTGTGTATATTTTTTAGGGTTTTGGTTTGTGGTTACCATGAGGTTTATGTATAACCTTATTTATCTATAGCTGCCTATTTTAAGCTGATAGGTATTTAAGTTTGAATATATTATATAAGGATTACATTTGTATTTCCCCCTTCATGTGTTATGCTACTGATGTCATATTTAGATCTTTTTGCATTATGTATCTCTTAACTACTTCTTGTAGATTGAGTTGTTTGATACTTTTTTCTTTTACTCTTCAAAGTAGTTTTTTAAATGTCTGATTTGTTGTATTTATTGAATATTTGTTTTCACCTGTGAGGTTTTCTCCTTGCTCATATTTTCTTATTTCTAGTCATTACCTTTCATTTTCCATTTAAATAAGACCTTTTAACATTTCTTATAAAGCTGGTTTATGGTGGCGAAGTTCTTTAGTGTTTGCTTCTCTGGGAAGCTATTTCTCCTTCAATTCTGAATGATATCCTTGCTGGGTAAATTATCCTAGGTTGTAGGTTCCTTTCTTTCAGCACTTTAAAGATGTCCACCAGCCTCTTCTAGCATGTGAAGTTGTTGATGAGAAATTAGCTGATAGTTTTATAGGGTTTTCTTCGTATGCAACTCATTTTTCTCTTGCACTCTTCAATATTACCTCTTTAACTTTTGACATTTTAACTACAATATATCTTGGTGTGGGTCCCTTTGGGTTCATCTTGGTTGGTACTTTCTGCACTTCCTGGACCTGGATGTTTGTTTCCTTTCCCAGGGTAGGAAAGTTTCCCAGGGTAAGAATAGTTTTCAGCTATTATTTCTCTAAATAAAGTTTCTGTCCCTTTTTCTCTTTCTTCTATATAATGTTAATATTTGAGTACCTGACCCTATCAATAGAGATCCCTTAAACTATCCCTATTTTTAATAAAATATTTTCTTTCTGCTATTCTGATTGGTTGATTTCCAGTGGTCTGTCTTTCAGGTCGCTGGTCAGTTCTTCTGTGTTAGCTAATCTGTATCGATTCCTTCTAATATATTTTTCATTTTAGTTATTGTATTCTTTGTTTAATTGTATTTTTTCTGTTGCCATTTATTCTCTCTTACACCTCCTCCCTACCACCATACTGTTGTCCATGTTAGTCACTGTATTCTTAAGGTCTGCTTGGTTCTTTCTTATGCTTTCTGTTCATTGAAGTTCTCCCTAAGTTCCTCTATTCCACTCTCAATTTTATGAGCATCCTTATGATCATTTCTTGGAATTTTTTTATTGGACAAATTACTTGACTCCACTTCCTCAGGGTTTTGTGGGGATCTTTCTTGTTCCTTCATTTGAGAGAGATTCTTCTGTCTTTTCATTTTATTTGACTTTCTACATTTGTTTATATAAATTGGACAAAATAGCTGTCTCTTCCTGTCTTGGAAAATTGGTCTTACATAGAAGGTTCTATGCAGACTGTGTGTGGAATGGTTTTGGCAGGTTAATTGGAGCTGAGTGGAGCACTGGCCTACTGAGCTGGAACAGCTCTGGGTGGGGAGGCCAGATGTGTGTCCCAATGCCCTGCTTGCGCTCTGTTCGAGCTGAAATGGACTCAGGCAGTTTGCCTGGGAACACACTGCAGCTACCTTGCAGGCATGTCAGAGCACCTGGATAAAGTTCCTGCCCACCCTGTGGAGGTGGAGCGGAATATAAATAATGGCACTTGCAAGCCTCTCCAAGCCCAGAGAATTACCACAGTCCCCAGGGAGCTCCCATGGCTCTCCAGTCTTCTCTATACAGTCTGTCTTGTTTGTTGTAACAAAAGTGGTCCTGTGTAGAAGAGATCTCTTGTAGGCTTTATGTGCCAAGTAGTTTTGAGAATCCCCTTGGAGCTGAGCAGGGGCTTATGGTATGTGGCACATTAGCACCTGCTGGCTGCTGGCCAGGAGCAGCTCTTAGAAGGGAGGCCAAGTGGCTATTGGTGATGCCCTATGGCTTCTGATTGTCCCCTTTGTTCAAAAGCAAAAGGCTCCCGGCGATGTATCTGTGAACACACTTGGTGATCTTGCAGGGCAGGCCAAAGCAACTGAACAGAGCTCAGCAAGCCCTATCAAAGAGGATTGGGGGGGGGGTCATAAACAAACAATGGTGCTCACTGGCTCCTCTGGCCCCTGAGAGTTCCTGCAACTCCTGAGGGCTCCCTTGCCTCCCAGTCCTCTCTATTCAGTTTCTTTCTCTTTTTTGTTGTCAGAAGCTGCTCTTTCAGTGCTCTGATGTCTCCCAGGAGTAATTTCTACCTGTATACATGAATATTTGACTTTGCTCATGGGAGTGGGCAAATGCTGCACCATCTTTGACCTCCTTCAACCGTTTACAGTTAATGTAATTACTGTTATGGTTGACTTAAGGTCCATGAATTTGTTATTTGTCTCTTTTATTTGTACTCTTTGTTATCTATTTCCTGCTTCCTTTTATATAACTTTAATGTTTTTAGTGTTCTATTTCATTTACTGGCTTTTTAGCTATACTTTTTGTTGTTATTATTAGTGGTTTTTCTAGGGCTAACAATATGCCTCCTTAACTTACCGGTACTTAGAAATAACATTGTACCACTTCACACTTCATACCTGATGTTTCCCACTTCCTATTTTACATTTCAGTTCCATAAATATAAGAACCTTACATGATATGATTAATTTTACTCACTCTCCTACCCTACCCTTTGACTGTTGTTGCAATTTCCTTTTTACTTCTTTTACATTACAAACTCCATCTCACAATGTTATCATTTTTGTTTTAAATTATTGGTTGTCTTTTAAGGAAATTAAGAGATTAAAAAGATGGTTATTTGTATATACCCACATATTTACCATTTCTGATGCTTTCGATTCTTTTCCATGGATCTGAGTTTCCATATATTATTTCCCTTCTGTCTAAATAATATCTTCTAGCATTTCATAGAGTGTAGTTCTAGCAGTAGTGAATTTGCTCAGCTTTCATGTATCTGAATTAA